>PVIU01005470.1:0-95248 GCA_004026605.1 Ondatra zibethicus | reverse complement strand
ATTCAAAAAGCATACACTTAAAATCATGACCCATTTACTAGTGTTTTACAACACTATATTATTTTTATAAAAATTTTATAAAATTCAAAAAACCGAGTCTTTTTGAATTTTATAAAATTTTTATAAGAAATAATATAGTGTTGTAAAACACTAGTAAATGGGTCATGATTTTAAGTGTATAATAATAATTACATTATGGTTTTAGCTGTACAGAAGGCATAAAACTTCCAGAAAAATTATTTATGAGTATTTCAGTAAAGCATTTTTAGAATTAACTTAGAATTAAAACAAACTAAACAATTCATGGAACGAAGAGATGGCAAATAGATCTAGCCAAGATTAACATAATCTGTTTTGCAGAAGTGTTAAACAACTAGAAAAACATAAGATGGGAAGAAAATGTTTTGACCATTATCTAGCAGGGGATCAGGATAGAGAATATATCAAGAAGTCTCAAGTGAGGAGGTGATGGCGCATAACCTCATTTCAAGTACGATGAGCAGAGGCAGGAAATCCAAAAGCTAGAGAACAAACCTGGGCTACATGGTGTTGTAACATGAGGGCCTGCTTGTTGGGGTTTCTGTCCTGCACAGTTCCCATAGCCGGTAAGCCCCAAAGAAAATCACACAGAGGTCTTCCTAAGTTATAAACTGATTGGCCCATTAGCTCAGGCTTCTTATTAGCTCTTATAACTTATATTAACCCATTATTCTTATCTATGTTAGCCACATGGCTCGGTTCCTTTTTTTTGGCAGGGCAGGTCACATCTTCCTTCTTCAGTGTCTGGGTAGGCAGGACTGGGGAGGAATGGACTTCCTCCTTCCCAGAATTCTCCTATTCTCATTGACCCACCTCTACTTCCTGTCTTGTTGTCCCACCTATACTTCCTGCCAGGCTACTGGCCAATCAGCGTTTATTTAAAACATAATTGACAGAATATAGACAATTGCCCTGCACTATGGTGTGACCATCATTAAAACAACAAACACACATGCACACACAAAGTCATACACAGGCACATGCACACATACATGCACACACACATAAACGCACACACATGCACACACGCATGCAAGCACATACATCTCTCCCCTTTGTGGTAACCTGGACAAGTGTTGCACAGATTACATCTATCACATCTATATCTGTTTTATCTTGGATGAAGAGAAGCTAGGTAACAAGGAGACACCTAAGAGAGATATACATGTATCCCCCTGAGAAGGGGAAATAGATAAGATCTCTGAAGAAAAACGGGAGAGGAGAAGGAAGTGCATCATGGGAGGGGGAAAAGGGGAAGTGGAGGGAGAAGGAGAACACGAAGGAAAGGGATGGTCAAGATGAGGGAAGAACAGAGAGGAGAGCAAGGAAAGAGATATCTTGATTGAGGGAGTCATGGGTATAGCGAGAAACCTGGCACTAGGGAAATTCCCATTAATCCACAAGGACGACCCCAGGGAAGACCCTAAGCCATAGTGGAGAGGGTGAACTGGCCTTTCCCTGTAATCAGATTGAAGACTACCTTAATTGCCATCATAGAACTTTCATCCAGCAACTACTGGAAGCAGATGTAGAGATTCACAGCTAAGTTTGGGCGAAGCTCCCAGAGTCCACTCACAAAGAGGGAGGGTATGAGCAACGAAGTCAAGACCATGATGGGGATACCTACAGAAACAGCTGTTCTGAGCTAGTGGAACCTCATGGATTCCAGACTGACAGCGGGGAAGCCTACATAGGCTCAAAGTAGGCCATCTGAGTGTGGATGACAGTTGTGTGGCTTGGGTAGTTGTAGGGCCACTGACAGTGATTTATCCCTAGTGCTTGAACCGGGATTTTGGAATCCATTCTCTTTGGAGGGATACCTTGTTCAACCTCGATATAGGGGGAAGGGCCTTGTTTTTTGTCTCAAAGTGACGTGCCAGACTTTGTTGACTACCCATGAGAAACCTTACCCTCTCTGAGAAGTGGATAGTTGTGGGATGGTTGGAATGTGGGGGTGTGGGAGGAGGGGAGGAAGTGGGAACTGGGATCGGTTTGTGAAATGACAAAAGATTATTTAAAAATGTATAAGTATTATAATAAAAAATGTAAAAAGCAAGACCCTATCCCTCCCTAGAGGAAGTTAATAGTGGTTGAGGAAGTGGTATCATTTTCCTCAGTATTGCAGCTAGAGATAAGCTGCATATACCTTGCATTGTATACCTTGTACTGTGCCCCTAAACCAGTAAATAAGCCCTTTCCCATGTTTCTCAAGGAATTCTAATCGAATGCAGAGAGTCACACAGAATTACATTTGAGAAGAGTTGCTTTGAAGAGGGAAGGGGATTAGAGAGGAGAATGAGGCATTAAAATGTCTAAAATTAATTAGATAAATTTACAAAAGTTATTAAACTATAAAAATATTAAAAATAAATAAATCATCTCTCAAAATTCAACAGTTCAAAATTCTGATTATTAGATAAAAGATATACCCAGTTCATTGAAAATGCACATAGATGGCAAAAATGCCACATGTAAATATGTTCAAAATTATTAGTCTTTAGAGAAAATGGCATCTTAAAACTACAATGACTATTTAGTTAGCAACCATAGTAGGTAAAACAGTATCCACAGCAAAAAAAAAAAAAAAAAAAAAAAAAAAAAAAAAAAAAAAAAAAAAACAAAAAACAAAAAACAAAAAAACCTGGGTCATCCCATCATTACTAAGGAGACTGCTAGTGGTATAGTCATTCTATATTCTTTACAAATTAAACATGCAATAACTATTCTTTAACTCAGAAAGTCCTCGGCACATACTGACCTCTGAGAAATGAAAATGTATGTTTATACAAGAATAGATATGTGAATATTCAACTATACATATTTCCTGTACATAAAAATATTTGTTCATAAATGAAACTGAAGTCTGCCTAGAAGTCCTATCTTGAGTTCATCCACAGTGTAGCATACTACTGAACAATGGAAGAACAAGTCATAGATTATACAATGCACAATGATATCTATGAATATGCAAGCATTACTCTGAATGGAAGAAAAGCTTATCTTTAAACTTTGTACATTATATTTCTAAAATAAAATGCATTAAAATAACCAAATAATAGAAATGGATAATTTAGACATAGTTGTCAATGATTAAGTCAGAGATAGAGGGCAAGAGGATCTGAATGGAAGAAAAGCTTATCTTTAAACTTTGTACATTATATTTCTAAAATAAAATGCATTAAAATAACCAAATAATAGAAATGGATAATTTAGACATAGTTGTCAATGATTAAGTCAGAGATAGAGGGCAAGAGGAAAGGTACACATAACTAGGAAATGACACAGAAATAATCCTCTTGTGATGACATTTCTACTTCATTTGAGTGGTTGATGCTAAAATAAACAGAGAAATAAAAGTGTTTACAATTGATACACAAGAATATCAGTAAAGTTGGAGAGCTATAAATAAAGATGGCCACGTAACTGTACCATTAATACATTATTTGTAATTTTGGAAAACATTACATCGGAGTAAGAAATACCAAGTTTTCAGGATATTACTGCCAAGTCCTTACATACAGCTCACATAATCCACAACTCTTCATAATTACAAACTATAGTATAATTATAAATAAACAATGAAAACACTACAATAAAATAGTAATTAAAATTTTAAAAGGAGTTTCAATTAAGAATAAAAACAATGCAATATGAAAAGATTGGAAATTAGTAGTCTTCTACAGAGTACTAATTTTAAAAGGATATAGAATAGAAAAACTAGAATCTGCATCATTATAACTAGATATTTATCTTTGTGAGGGATGTTACCTATCAGACAAATGCCTGAGAGAATCACATAACAAAGATTTATTTGGGCTGGCATTTTAGAGGTTTAAGTCCATAGTGGATTAGAGGCATTGGATTTATAGTCTGATAAGGAAGCAGCATAAAAGCACAGGAGACATGGCATTCCCTTCCCCATGGCAATGAAGCAGACAAGAGGAAGGCTCTAGGAGCAAGGTACACCCATCAGCAAAACAGCCATATGAAACTCCTTCCTCCAAACAGGTCCAACTATGACTTACTTTCCAGTGTTTTAACCCAAAGTTGAAGTCAGATGCCTTATAATTTTTGAGACAGCAACTAGCTTGAATAAATCAATTTCTCACCCAAATTTGTTGAGACATGAATACCAGGACGTCATTAACAGTTCAGATATATGTGTGGTTTTTTTTTTTAAATGTGCTTCTAGCCTCAACTCATTAAGTGTTATTTCTACATTTTCTAGAGCAATTTTTAAAAGCTTACTGTTTCTTCTGCACTGGTTAGAAAAGCTATAATTCCCCATCTGAGTTTCCAAGCCATTATGTTAAACATTAATTACTCCTTAAAGTCTGTTTCCCAGCTTTTGAGTTCAGTATGCTTAACAATCCCATAGACATTTTTTCTAGCAAGATTCCATTTATTCTGTAACTTTTTTATAGTCTCACATACATAAATGAAGAAGTCATATTTACTGTAGTCAATTTCACAAGAAAATGCCTTTACAGCCTTAGATTGATTACTCTTTATTTACAAGTATCAGACTCTCAGTTGTATACGAAACTACTTCTTTCAGCTTTCTGTAACAAAAGTCATTTTCAATGAACCCTGAAAGGTTTTCATAAAATAAATAAAGAAATAAAGAAACCAGTCACAAGATTCATAGAAACTTTACAATATGCTTTAACTTTGAGAGAGAGAGAAAAAATAAAACTATCGTCATTGTTTAAGCCATGGTCATTTGTTCCTAGACCGTTACAGTTTTATTCCAATTGTCTGTACTCTCACCAGTCACAGTTCATGTAGCATTATGACACTAAAGGGCACTTTTAAAAGAAAAACAGAACTGCCTTATTTTATGGTTCTCTTCTGGTCAAACTCTCCAATAGGTTTGCTTCTCAAGAAGAGCGTGCAGCCCTGTAGAAGACTGTTGTGAGATTTCCCTTTGTGTGCTTTGTGTGCTGTGATTACCATTAATGAATAAAGAAACTGCTTTGGACCTATAACAGGGTAGAACTTAGGTAGTTGGGGAAGATGTAACTGAATTCTGGGAAGAAGGAGGCAGAGGCAGAGAGATGCCATGGAGCCACCACCAGAGATAGACATGCAGAAACTTTGCTGGTAGGCCACGACCTCCTGGTGATGCACAGGTAGGTAACCCTCATGGATATGGGTTAAATTAAGATGTAAGAGTTAACCAATAAGATAGAGCTAATGGGCCGAGCAATAATAAAATTAATACAATTTCTGTGTGATTATTTTGGGCCTAAGATATCCGGGCGACCGGGACAAACAAGTGTGCCCTCCTACTACTACAGAAAATCCCTTTCTGTGGCCTCCCCTTTTTACTTTGTCTCGTCTCAAGCATATGTCACAAAACTCCTGCAGCTCAATCACCACCCCATCCATTGCTGCTGACTTCTGCAGGAACTCTTTGGGAACCCAATGAACACACATGTGAGAGAATCAGGTAGGATCTTCAGACTGTACCTCTTAATCTTCATCTCTGAATCCTCAGTTTTTTCTCCAGTTCCTGGGGAACCAACTACGCCAAGCTCTCTTGCCTCACTGCCCCCATCTCCAGTAGATTACACATCTGTGCCAAACTGCTTTTCCCAATGCATTGCTTTAATCCAGCACCCAACTCCGGCAGGCATTCTCGGGGAACCTGCAGGCCACTCTGGCCAGTGAAGTAGGTATTCTAACTGCAGATCTTTACCTCTCCCTCTCTTCTACCATATCCAATGCCCCAAATTCATCCCCAGGTCTATAACAGACCACCTGTTGTGGCCTCTATTCACTCTTTGTTCCCATTCCCAGGGGACTAAGCAGATCCTGGTAGAGAACCCTGCTTTCTGAAGGACAAACCCCTCAGACACCCTACCTCCTATACCATTCACATTTTTAAGTGTCAGCTCCCAATACCTAGAAACACATTTTATCTGGACCCCTTAGAGGCCATACCTTTTTCAGAATCCCAGAAGAATTCCCTGTCAGTCAACACTTAGCTGCCATTCTTTCCAAAGAAGCAGAGAACAAGGAACAGAACAACTACCCAACAAACACAAGAGCAGATAACAGTACCTAAATTTAAAATTTCTCAAACCAAGGTGACCAACATTAAAAAATTATCAATAACAGCCAACAAAATATGTCTCTGTTAGAGTCCAGCAACCTATCACAGTAGTCCATGAATATTGTCAATATAGCTGATGAAAAAGAAAAAGACCTTAAAACAAACTTTATGACTATGATAAGGGTCCTGTAAGGGAAATGAATTAATATCTTAAAGAACTATGTGAAAACACAAAGAATCAATGAAAGGAAATGAATAAAACAGCTCTTGATATGAAAGTGAAAAGAGAATCAAGAAAGAAAACCAAATTGAGGTAAATCTGGAAATAAAAAAATTTAAGAACTTGAACAGGAATGTAAGAGATAATCTCACTAACAGAATACAAGAGATAGAAACCAGAATTTCAGGCAGTGAAGCCACAATAGAAGAAATGGATACCCCTGTCGAAGAAAATGTTCAACCTAAAGTAATCTCATTACAAACATCCAAGAGACCAGGGACATTATGAAAGATCATGTCTAAGAACAATCAGAGTACAGGAAGGGGAAGAAACATAGGCAAAAGGCACAAAAATATTTTCAACAAAATCATAGATGCCAAACAAAGAAAAAGAAGTATACAGAAAAACAAATAGACTGGGGAAGGAAAGAAAGTCTCCTTGGCACATACTAACCAAAACACTAAGCATACAAGAAAATAACATTAAAACCTGAAAAAGTATAAACCAAGCAACATATAAAAGCAGGCATAGTAAAATAATACCTGACTTTTCAATGGAAATTCTAAAAACTAAAAGTCCCTGGGTAGGTATTACAGACTCCAAGAGACCACACATGCCATTGCAGACTACAAAACACAGCAAAACTTCCTAAGACAATAGATGGAGAACGAAAGATCTTCCGTGATAAACTCAAGTTTTTTTTTCCATATTCTTTTATTTTTTTCCATTCAAAAAATAAATAAATAAAATTTTTACATTTCCTCGCATATTTATTTACAAGGCCAGCCATAAAACACGAATTAAAAGGAAAACTTTATTCTGAAAAGGCTAATCACACCAAAGAAAACACAATGGTTAAATAATTTCATACCAATAAATCAAAAGAAAGTGGGAAAGTCCCAGCACACCAACAATCAAAAGAAAACCAGTAAACACCGCTCGTTGAAGACTCTCTACAGTACTGGAAGAAATTATTGGAAAGTGCAGGGAGGAACATTTTGGAGTCAGGTAGAAACCTGGTTCAAGGGAAGCTCCAATGAATCTACAAAGACGACCCCAGCTAAGTCTCTTAACAATAGAAGAAATGTAACATGAACTGGCCCTCTTCTGTGATCAGATTGGTGACTCATATTAACAGATTCAGCAACCCACAGTCAAATACCAACAAAATACTTGCAAACTGAATAGAAAAACACATCAAAAATATCATCCTCCATGATCAAATTGGCTTAATCCTAGCGAGGAAGGCATTATTCCCACATATGTAAATTGATAAGTGTATTTCATCATATATACAACCAAAAGACAAAAACCACATGATCATCTCATTAGATTCAGAAAATGCCTTTTACAAAATCTAACATGCTTTCATGATAAAAGTCATAAGGCAATTTACAGCAGGCCCATAACCAGCATAAACTTAAATGAAGAAGAACTGAAAGCAATTTCACTATAATAAGGAACAAAACAAGGTTGTTCACTCTTTCCTTACCTATTCAATATAATACTTGAAGTCTTAGCTAGAACAATAAGACAACTGAAAGAGATCAAGAAGATACAAATTGGAACAGAAGAAGTCAAATTATCATATTTGCAGATCGTATGATAGTATACATAAGTGACCCTGAAATTCTACCACGAAACTCTTACATCTGATAAACACCATCAGTGAAGTGGCTGGATATAAGATTAACTCTAAGAAATCAGTAGCCCTCCTATATACAAATGACAGATGGACTGAGAAACAAATCAAAGAAACTACACCCATCACAATAGTCACAAATAATACACAGTACCTTGAGGTAACTCCAATCAAGCAAATTAAAGACTTGTATAATAAAAACATCAAGTATTTGAAGAAATAAATTGAAGGAGATATTAGAAGACTGAAAGAACTTCCATGTCATGGGATCAGTAGGATCAACATAATAATAATTAATATATTTTAAAAAATGGGCATTCTACCAAAATCAATCTACAGATACAAAACAATCCTCATCAAAATTGCAACACATTTTTTACAGGGCTTGAAAGGACAATACTCAACTTCATATAAGAAACAAAAGAATTTCTAGAAGTATCATCATCCCTGATTTCAACTGTACCAAAGAGCTGTAAAAAAATAAATAATAAAAAAAAGCTGTGCAGCTTATTTAGGGGAGGGCTTCCTGGTTCATGATAGTTGCACAAACAGCTCTGGCTCTTTCAGGAGGCCAAGCACTTAAATGGGGTCTGTGAGGAGCATGTTACAAACTGCTTAATGGTCACATAGACCTTCTGTGACCCTGGAACTGGGGTGGTGTGCATGGCTCTCAGAGGCAGTGAACATGCCTCAGCCATTTTGGACTGGGTGGAGCCAACAGGCAGGGCCACAGAAGAGTTGGTCCTAGCCATGCCTGCTTAACATTAAAAAAAAAGCACTTTTGGTCAGTCAGTAAATAATTACATATACACATGCAATAAAGAAAAATTCAATTAAAAAAAGACCACTAAATGGGTCACAGTGCTGGATAAATGTACTTAGGCTTGAAAGAGAGAGAGAAAAAGTATAGACAGTTATAATATAAAAGAGTACAGACAGTCATATATTAAAGGAGTAAAGATGATAAAAAATATTAAACTTGTAAAAAATAATATAGTAAGAAAAATAAGTCACATAAAGATGAAATATACACAGAGTATCTGGATTAAATTTATTATTGTGTTTTCTTTAAATTTTTGACTGTAAATGAACTAAGTACAGAGAGACATTTCATTTTACGTGTTGCTAAGCTATATATATATAAGATATCTTGATATCTTGAATTCAAAATTTGGGTCTCAGGATATGTTGTTTTGAAAAAGAGATCTGCTTTTGTTTCCACAGAGGATAAAAAACTATGAATTCCTTACTGGCTAATATGATTTGATCAAACAAGACCACCTGAAGCAAATGGCTATCCATGACAGTTTGAGGACCATTAGCTGAGATAGACCTAACACACAGGATACACTCATCATAAAATATCTGATTAACTGTGCCATCAATCACTAGGAAGTATTCTAGAGAACAAATTCCCAAAATGATTTTTTATAACTGTTTGTTTTTATTTAAACGAGGATATGATGTAAAGATAAATACTTTGCACTGGTATGTATCTTGGTCTATTGATACACATTTATGGTCAATTTTGTTATATGTATATTTCTGTTCTTGATTAAGGTATTGTGTTTGTGCAGCTTATTTAAAAATGTAATGTATAATCAAGAAATACAGGTTAATAGAGAGTCATATATAATAGTCAAACTTATATTTAAGTTAGTTGGGCTTTCTAGATGTACAAAGAAATATTTCAGATGGATAGTTACTCTGCAGACCTCTCAAAGACTAATAGAATATGGCATTTAAAATGTTTAATAACTTAGGACTTTTCATGACAATGACACATCTGCTCCTGGCAGTAGCAATCTACTTCAGGAGAATGAGGGGCATCGAAGAGGCTCCTTTTGGAGTTCATTAGCCATTTGGACAAGAAACTGCTCTTGCCTGAACTGCTTGATAATATACTGTAAAAACTGGACATGCAGGATACACAGAAAAATGATGCTGAACTTGCCTAAAGAAGGTGAGACAGTCCTTCAGGTTCCTGCTTCCTGAAAGAGTCAGCCAGACATTCTGAAGGACACCCAAAAAAGCGACTGACAAACTGCCAATATAGGCAGAACTATCTTTGAAATTTCCCGCTTCATGAAAAGTCTGTCAGATACTATGGGCCTATAGGCTGAATACGAATGCCCCAGTATTACAGAAGTACTTCCCACACCACTATAGTAATAAAAACAGCATGGTATTGGCATAAAAACTGGCAAATCGGTCAATGGAATCAAATTGAAGACTCAGATATAAATCCACAGCAGCTGTGGATACCTAATTTTTGATAAAGATGTCAGAAAGATACAATAGAACAAAAAGCATCTTCAACATGTATGAAGAAGAATGTCTGCATGTAGAAGAATATAATTAGACTCATATTTATCTCTCTGCACAAAACTCAAGGCCAAGTGGATCAAAAAACCTCAACATTAAACAAGATACACTGAACCCAATAGAAGAAAAAGTAAGGTTTAGCCTTGGATGATATGATATCGTTTATTCCTCTTTTTATTCTAACTTGTTGTGCTGTGCTCAGGTGATATCCCTGTTCTTCTCTGAAGGGAAATGAGGAGGGGTGGCTCTGCAGGGAGATAGGGGGCAACTAGGAGGAGTTGAGGGAGGGGAAATTGTGTTCAGATGCATTGGATAAGAGAATAATAAATAAATACACACACACACACACTTATTGTCTTTGGGTTACTCTAACCAAGCAAGTGAAAGAAAAGATATGTTACAAAAACTTTAAGGCAATGAAGAAATTGAAAAAGAGAGCACAAGATGGAAAGAACTCCCATGCTCATGGATCAGTAGGATTAATATAGTAAAAATCGGCCATCTTATCTACAGTAATTTGTTGATTCAATGCAAACCCCATCAAAATTCTAAGACCAGTTGTCACAGGACTTGAACTGACAGTTTCCAACATCAGATGAACACACATACACACACACAGCAAACAAACAACAACAACAAGAAGAGGATACCTAAAACACTCCTGAATGGTAAAAAAAAAAAAAAAAGAAAAAGAAAAAGAAACAATTCCTGAATGAAGTAACTCAGACTCAGAGACAAATATGGTTCATATTTGCTCATATGTGGGTGTGTTCTTTAAGACAATGATAAGCAAGCTATATAACCACTAAGATAGGGACTGGGGTTAAGGATGTATCTCCCAAGGAAAAGAAAACTAGAATGAGTTATAGATGGATGAGGGGCAGAAACTGAAATGTGAGAGTCAAACTGGAAAGTAGAGGGAAGCTGATGATGAAGGAGGCTTATGCATACTAAGACCTAACTCTAATGCTCTAATACTAAGGACCATTCGAGGGATTATATGAAAACCTAATACAGTAGAATGTCTATAATATATACAAATACAAAGGCAACCTAAATGAGATTAGCAAATAATAGAGGAGACAGAGCCACATATACATCTCTCATAACCAGTGAAATTTCTAGTACCAGGAATGGGTTAAATCTAACTGAGCTGTTGGCCCAAGAGGTCTGGTAAGACCCCTAAAAACCTAGTCTATTACCAAGGCTCCCCACAAACAGATGCTATAACCCTATGGTGATTACAACTTACACAATATATTTAAACACTGTGAGTTTAGCCAGTGGCTATTTAGAGACTTTACCTCTAGAGATTAGCATTCCTTTTACTTGAAAGTACTCTACATGCTACCTAAGGAGAAAGGTAAATATCAACCCAGGAACAAATCATCTGTTCTACAAGATTGACTTGCCTTCAAGAAATACTGGAGCATAGTGGCACAAAACTTGTAGGAGTACACAACAAATAATTGATTTGACTAAAGGCCCGTTCTATGAAAAAGTACCTGTATCCAATGCTACTTGTGCAGCCAAAAAACTGAGACTATATAGGCCAGGAACCTATGGTGCTCATGTAGTAACACTAACTACTACTGTTCTGGTAAAAAAAAAAAAAGTAACAATAAAATGATTTCTACTGATATTCTGTTATACTTATTGATCTGTGTGTGTTCAGCCATCATCAGAAAAGCTTCCTCTTGCAGCAGATGGGAATAAATATAGAGACCCATGGACAGTCACTATGCAGAAAGTGAGAAATCATAGAACCCCCAGCCATAAAAGGAATATCTCCATCAAGTCCTTCCCTTTAGGTCTCAAGGAACTCTGCACAAGATGAGGCAGTAAGATTGTAGGAGCCAGAGGGTGTGGAGGACACAAAGGAATCAAGACCTTCTAGTCACAATACGACTGGCACATGTATGTACTCATAGATACTGTGGCAACAAGAGTCTGCATCACATGGTGTTCTAGAACTGAAACGGAAAGTGAACACATGACATCATGCCTAACCCAGAAGCTACTCCAATTGAAAGTCACTTTCAAGCAAGGGAAACTCATTAGATTTGAAACAACCACTCTTAAGTGTAGGTACTGGGCACAGCAGTAGATGTCCAACCCAAACAAAACTCTATGGCACCTTTGCAGGGTCTTTCTCTTAAAATGTTAAGCTGGGCATTGTTTTAAGCCTGACAGTACTTTGAGTATTTATTGTCTATCAGTTTGGGACTTTTGTGGGACTTCTATGTTTGTAAACATGTGTGCCTCTACATCTATATGTGTTTCTTGTGGTTTTTCTTTGACTCATTTCCTTGCTTTATTATTTTGTCGTATTCTAATTTATTTGTTTTCTAATTAACCTTATTTTGTTATTATTCCTTAGATACCACTTGTTTTCTGAGGAGAGACAGAAGGGGTAGAACTGGATTGGAGGGCAGATAGAGAAGAACTGGGAGAAACAGAGGGAGAGGAAACCCTAATCAGAATATATTGTATGAAAAAATAAACTATTTTCAAGAAGAGAAATAAAAGTATAGAGATGGATTTTCACAGCCACATTAGCCTACAGTGCAAGCCATGTTTGTCTGCTCATAGATATATTGCCAACCCCAAAATTGGTGTCATATATTTAGCAATAATTTGTAGTAACTAGTAGTGAATAAAGTAATAAAATAATTTTATAATTGATACTAATTCAAAGTTTCTTCCAGTGCTATATTAGATTTAATAATAGGTCACTGTTGAGTTTCATATTTAATACAGAATTACCAATTTTTAAATCTAAGATAATTAAAGTAAAACTGATTTAGAATAATTGCATGATTAATAAATTGAATAAATCCAAAAACACAATTCACTTTCCTAAATTGTAATAAAAATCAATTAAAAATAGAATAAAAATATTCTTGCACATAAACACCAATACAAAACAGAGTAAGCCAAGAAGGAAACTCAAAATTTTAAGTTTTAAAGATGTGCAAGTATGAATCAATTGCACAAAACAACTTTCCTGAATGGAAAATTGCACTTTTGTCTCATTATTATAAATATATTAATGTATTCATAATGTCTTAGGATTTCTATTGCTGTGAAGAGACACCACGACCAAGGCATCCCTTATAAAAGAAAACATTTAACTGTGGTGACTTACTTACAGTTTCAACAGTTGTTAGTCCATTATCATCATGGTTGGACATAACAGCATGCAGAAGTAGCTGAGAGTCCTACATCTTGCTGGCAACAGGAAATGGTATGAGTGTCACATTGAGGGAAGTTTGAGCAAATGAGACTTCAAAGACCACCTCACAGTCAGTGACACACTTCCTCCAACAAAGCCACACCTACATCAGCAAGGCCAAACATCCAATATTGTGATTCTCTTTGGGGGGCATTTCTTTAAAACCATTACACATAACGAATTTATACATCAAATAAAATTGAGATTATTGTAACAATGAACAAAATAATTAACATTATTTTGGCAGGGATGAGTTTAAGTCACTGTTGAGTAAAAATTTATAATTTGATGAATTAGGTTAAGGAAGGCCAATCTCAGACTATCAGGTGGGGATTTGTTGCCTGGGTGACAGGAATAATTGAGAACCGAAAGATCATCAGTACAGAAGCACATAACTGCAACCCCAGCACATACGATTCTGCAGCAGTAGGGAAGCAATTTCTAGGCCAGTTGCAGCTATATATTGAGACCCCATCTCATCAAAAGAGCAAACAAGTTATCATTCAAGTTTTAATCAAGCCTATATGCTACCATGATCTTTCAGTTCATAATTTTCATTCAGTAAACCTCTATGCCTATTAGTTTTTAAATGTCAGCAATAGTTAATGCCTACAGTCTCCAAGTGTTTTACTTTGCTAGTGTAATCAATCAAAATTTATCATTTCTGATATGTTACATTTTATATTATTGAGAAAATTTGTCACGTTGAACAGTACTTGATAACTTACTAATGAAAATTTTCTTTAAAAGTATCTTGCATATTTCCAAATTATTCTTTTCCAATTAACATTTTTCCCTGTGCTAGTAACTAAATGTACACATATATGGAAATCGCTTTACTTAGATACACACCCGTCCCACTTTATATCTCATTTTGTTCACTCATTCCTTTATCTTTTGAGACATGGCCTGGATTAGTGGACCAGGCTCTTCTTAAATTCACTCTAAATCCAACACTGACATTGAAAATCTCCTGAGTATCTAGAATTACAGGCTTATGCCATCAAGCCCTGCAAATATGCTTTAAAGTTTTTGAAAATTATTGGAGACTTGCCGTACATTTTTATGGGCACCAGCGATGTTTTGGTATATTTGTACATTATCAGTGATGAACTTGCTTTTTGCTTATTTTACTATAGGTCTTCATCACATCTGTGTATTAAGAACAAAATCATCTCTTCTAGGTCATTCAAATTATGCAACTAAATATTGCTGACAATAATCACTCTTGTGTACAACAAAATACCTAGGAACAAATTTAAGACATGGTTTTCCCTTTAAGCATTCCTATCACGTACTGTAAGTTGCTTTAAAGCCCTGAGATGTATTGAGTATGCATATGAGGTGTGATTCGCTTTCTCTATTATCTACTTGCTGTTTCTCCATATCACACATAAACATTTTATGAAAAGATTCATCTGCCCTCTTATAACCTCTTACCCCTTGTGTAATGCTATACTAAATGAATAATACATCATGTCAGTTGTATAAACCATTGAGACAGTTAGTTAAAAATGGCTCATTCTTTGTGCTTTCAGATGGATCTCAGATTTTATTGATTCATTTTAAATGTCTTCCTTTCGCCTTTTAAATTGCACTTTAATTCTACAAAACAGTGGCTCTATGTTATCCCAAAGTATCTTTCTTGTAATGTTTTATGTACGCTATTCATCTGTTGACATCAAGTTCATCAGACTGTGATTTCCGTTACCAACATTTGTTTTCTGTCTTCAACTGTGTTTATTACACATATTTTAGAACTTCTTGCATCTGTATTTGTCCTTCTTCAGCCTCTGGCAGAGCTTCGATAATCTTATTTAGCCCTGAGAAACAATTGTAACTTGCCTGATTAAATTTTGGTTTGATTATTTATTCTCAATCTTCACATTCCTCTTTCCTGGCATTCTGAATAAATGGTCCTTTTCAAATATGTGTTATGGTCACACAACATTAGGAATGTCCTCAAATTTAAGATTAGGTAGTTCTTGCACAATAGTTATATCTTCTCAGCAATTGAGAGATTACCACAGTCAGAAGTACATATATACCTCAGGATATCAAATATATGGGATTAATCACATTGAAGGATATGTGTGCCCTATGTGATGATGATCATGAGAATAAAAATGAAATATAATTCCTTTTACATCCCCATCCCAGTTCTCCATGAGAATTTATTATATTCTTCATAAAGAAAACACACACACATGCAAACACAATCACACACACATCAACAATGCTTTGATTTGCAAATTTGATTTTTTTAATACAAAAACCCAAATGAAATGTATTTATTACATCAAGTTTAATAGCAGGCAGGTAGTAACTACAACTGAAGTAACTATTAAAAGTCTAAAAGAAAAAATTAAAACAAGCATGCAAAATGTTAAATTTGACTTATCAAATGGAGAGTTAATGACAAATGTGTATGTATGTAAATGAAGGAAAAGGGAAGAGGCAGAAATTTGAGAACATGTGTGAAGTGACTAGTATTTACTTTAAGAAAGTGCTTAGGATATATTTATGCAAATTTATAGCCATTGTTTCATTTATGAACAATCTACTCTATGATATTGAATTCTATCAGTGAATTAATATTAACTCTTTGCATAATTAAATAACATTATTAAATATTTGATATATGAAATGGGTAATAAAAAGTATTGAATTTAATAACCCAATTATTTGTGGTATATTTTGAAGTACTGTGATGATATATAAAATGAGTTGTACAAAGTGTTAACAGTAAAAACACAATGAAAGATAAGAAAATGCTAAGATACATGGTTTTTATTAAAAGTGAAAACACAAAGTTGCATTAAAATAATTACGTTAGAGATCCACAATTTGTGGATAATTTTTAATTACATTTTCTGAGTTATTTGGAATCTTCGAAGTCATTTTTTTTTTTACTTTTTGTCAGTGCTCATGTGTGTATTTTTGTCAGATTAAAAATATTGAGATTAGGAAACACTGTAAAAGAAACAGCAGAATAGTAGCAATTCAATGGCCACTAATGATGTTAGCTAACAAAGTTTTATACTAAATGTAGACATATAATACCTTTTATATCAAACTGAGAAAATGAGCTTTACTTCTTTATGTGACAATAAATTTTCCAAGAAAGAATTGCAGAAACAGAATTCCATTCACTCATATTTCAGATCTCATTTGATTCCTAACTCCCCAAAGAAGTAGTGACTTATCTCCATCACCCCAAACCTGAACTAAGAGCATTAAAACACAAGATTGATGTGTTTGTTTTAAAAGAGCAAATATGTCATCCTTGGTTAAGGCTTGAGTTTCATTAGTGATAAAGAGATGCCAGCGAGAGAGCATCTAATGCACCCAGGGCTGTGACAGGAAGCAACATGGAACACACAGCTGCTGTTGCTCTCAGATTCATGCTTCTGAGCTGGGTTGCTCTGAACCATCATTGAATCCTTCGTAAAGCAACTGAGCAACTCGGTGCTTCGATGGGAGGCTACAATTCAACATTTAATTGAGGTGTTCTCGGTTCAAATGGTAAATGGAAATGCAAACCTAATCACAAAGGAACAGGGATATATGGGGTGGATGCATGGATGTAGAGGGATTAAAGAAGGATATGTGGATGAGGCTAAAGAAGTCCTTTGCTGATAATACACTGATGTGGGATTCCTCTCTGTATGGTTTGAATGTTTTATTACCATTGGTTATAGAGAAGCTGTTTCGAGCAATGGCTTAGTAGATCAAAGCCAGGTGGGAAATCCAAACAGAGATGCAGAGAGAAAGCAGGCAGAGTCAGGGAGAGGCCATGTAGCTGCCAAAGGAGTAACATGCTGGCACCAGTAAGCCACAGTGGCAATACAAAGATTAATAGGAATGGTTTAATTTAAGATGTAAAGGCTAGATGATGCCTAAGCCATTGGCCATGCAGTGTTGTAATTAAACATCTGTGTGATTGTTTGGGTCTGGGCAGTTGGGACACAAATGAGCAATCTTCATTTACAATACACAAGAGAAAATGTTTGCACATTTATTTTCCTATAGTGTATCACTTTTATCAAATGCCTTTACAAGCTCTTTTTATCTATCTATCTATAAATCTATCTATCTATCTATCATCACCTATCCATCTATATCTGTAACTTACATAGGATAGGTAGGTGATAGATATATATTAGATAAATAAATAGATCTGTAACTTATATGTATAACTTATATAGGACAGATAGGTGATAGATATATTGTATATTAGATATATAAGCTACAGAGCTATTTATTTATCTAATATATATCTATCACCTATCTGTCCTATATAAGTTACATATGCTTATATATCTAACATATGTTATAATATTATAATATAGATCTGAAGCTTATATATCTAATATACAATATATATCTATCACCTACCTATCTTATGTAAGTTACAGATATAGATGGATAGGAGATAGATAGATAGATAGATAGATAGATAGATAGATAGATAGATAGATAGATAGATAGATAACAGATAGACAGAGAGACATACAGATAGATAATAGCATGGGCAATCTAGCAGGGACAAACCCATGAAAGCAACTGACCCTCCACCCTGCACTGGCTATACTGTCAATAGTTCCACAGCTAGGGATGGTGCCTCCTGAGACTCTATTCCATCCATTCATGTGGTAAAGTCACCAACCACTTGATCTTGTACAGGTCTTCTGCGTGCAACAACACCTGTCGTGAGCTCATGTGTGCTTAGCCCAGAAATGACCCAAACAACTTAATTCATCAGTTTTCCAAACTTCTGGCTATTAATATTTTTTATGCTCCTTCATTAATAATGTTCCCTGAGCATTGACTCAGGTGATATAGTATGGAGTCCCGAGTAGGACTGGCCCTCCATAGTTGCTTATTACCTACTCTTTTGCTAGTTGCAAGTCTCTGCATTAACCAACATCTATTGCAAAGAGAAAGTTCTCTGATGAAGGATGAGAGCTGCAATAACCTACGAGTAGAGAGAGATGAATTTAGAGGCAGTTAATTTTATATCCTGAATTCCAATTAGAAAATGGGTTATATCATCATGAGCTTCTTGCTACTATTGTTCCAAATGACATTTCTTGCAAGGTGGCTCTTACTGTAGCTCCACTATTCAAGATCGTCAGTGACTTTTCTTCCCGAACAACCTACATAGCACCTTTCAGAACAGTAAAAGCTACGCTGCATGCAAAAAATAGACCAGTATTTGCTTGAATTTTTCATGTTCTGTGACCAAAGTATGGGGTGTTTTCAGTCATGGGGTCTTATTATCAATTCTGGTGGGTAACCAGGAGTAATGGTGATAATGTGAAAAAAATGTATTGTTTTGTCTATCTTTGGTACCCTAGCCCTCTGATCAACACCTTCCAAGTAGGCTATGTCAATTAAACTTCCTTAAACCTGTATAAATGAAGATTTAAGATAGAAAGTTTTTATACTTATTTTTCCCTCAAATGGCTTTAGTATTAGTATCCCCCCTCTTCCCTCTCCTCTGCTTTTCCATCTCCCTTCCCACTTATTTGGAATTTCCATTATTCTCCTGTCCCATCCTATCTCAACTATGCTTTACTATCTACCCCACTTAAGCTTTCCCTCTCTATTTATATTTTAAACCCTGTACACAATGTGTGTGTTTGGTTCCAACGAAAGTTTTGTTAGAATATGGTTCTTTTTGCTTTCTCTTTATTTCAATTTAAAACTACTAGACATCTGTCTTCTGAATGCATTGAGACCACCACCTGCATTAATATAAAATTAGTTTTCTTGAGTTGTATTGAATGTGAAATTTATTGGAAAGAGGGCAAGAGCCAGAGAAAGGGTTGGAGTGATCTGGAATTATGTCTCCCAGCATGACTATTCTATAGGTCATCCCATTCTTGAACTCTAGCAACTTTGATTACCTAAACAGGAACTTTATAAGACTGTATCCATTCACATAATTCTTCTATCATATAGGGCTCAGGAGGCCATGCCTCCAACCCCAGGAATTTACAGTTACTTAAAGGTTTTGGAGGGAGAATATGATATTTTTCTTTAGTGTGTATATAAAAACACATTACATCATGTGTGAAGGTGTCATAAGGAAGCACATTATTATGTGTAGCTCACAAAACTCTTTTTAAAATTTATATTTTGTGTAGCTGTATTCATGTCACTTGATAGTTTTTATTTTACTTCTCCTTGAAAGTATGTATCAGCTATCATAAAGATTTAAAAACATGTTCAATTTCTATAATTATCTTACGACTCAGTAGTTTATTCCTAGATATAAGAATTGAAATCAGGAACTCAAGTCTATACTTTCACAGTAATGCTACTGCATTACCCACAATGTCCATGATACTTAACATGCCTATCAACAGATATATACTCAAAGGTTTCCTGGTTACACAAGGTGGAATATTATTTAGCCATATAAAGGAATAAAATTTTGGTGTATCCAACAACAGGCAGAAACAGTAAAAAATCAGATAAGAAACAATAGCACAAATAGTATATAATCTCCTGTACAAAATATAATACTGGGGATTTTATCGCTATTTTATTCTAGAAAACATCTTCCCTGATTAATAAGAATGCTGAATAGACTCAATACTCATTGAGACTCAATTTTTAAGCCTTTCTCACATGTTAACTTTTACCCTCTTAACTGAAAGGCCAGAGGCACCTGTCATCAAGTGGATTTGGTTGGTGCAATGGCTTGCTTCTCAGACATGCTCCCACTCCCTCTACTATGATTGCCCTCAGCCTTTGCAAGTTTGATATTTTAGACGCACTCCACAAACCTGCTCATATTCAGTGATTATATTAGACTTTAATCAGCACTGGGTACTTCTTTGTTCAGTAACTACTAAATGGACAACAATCTACTCTTTCCAATTTCCTGTCAATGATGTATATTGGGGATCAGGTTGGTACAGCGTCCCCACATTAAGTAGAGTAGCTCTGTTAGTCCCTTCCTTCTCTCTCATTTTCTATTTGTCCTTTCTATTTTCACCTTGTTCACTAATTCCATTCTTATTGTTATGACCACACCTAGTTCTCTAAATCAAATGACATATATTTTATGCACTTTCCAAATATCTACAAAAATGTTCCAATGATTGGTGCAGGCTGAGTCACACTAGAGTTCTGCCTCCCACTCAGCTTCAGGAATACATAATTCTAAACTCTAAATAAGAGAGAGAATTGTCAAGTGAATCCTTTTTGTGGGATTTGTTACTTGTTTTTAAGCAGAACGGGAAGGGGGGGAATTCTTGCTTAAATTTTCCAAGTCATGAACCTGTCTTTCTTTCCTTGATCACACAGCACAGGAGAATCATTGTGTATCTGATAAGACTATGAACAAAGCTGTTATCTCAGCACGGCTCCACTGGCACTGCCTGGCAGGTATCCGGTGTTTGATGCTTAGGGAAACAGACTTAAGATGAGCCCCAGGCAACACATTCTTAATGCTTGCATGTTTTCCTATTGCAGTAGGAAGGAGCAGACATATCAATGAATTGTGAGAAAATTATAAATGTTTTTAAAATAAAATTAGAGAGCACAATGAAAGCATAATGAAAATGAGGTTAACTATAAGATCAGAGCCTAAATACCAAGAATTCAATGGTGGAAAATTCTTCATGTGATTCAAATATTGGTGTGTTCTCTATTGCTAACTTTCAAAATAGAAAGTGTGCAATGATCCTTTTTATCTCAGATCCCTAACATTTAATGTTAAAAAATATTCCAGAAAATGACTTAGTAAATCATTGGAGTACAAAATTAATTTCAATTAAATCTGAACTATTTTGTATAGAAAGAAGAAACTGAAAAAAACCTCAGAAGTGCTTATTATCATACATAAACTTGTATATTATTCTGAATTTATGAGATGCTGCTTAAATGTTTGTGGTTTGATTTACACAGTTAAACTACCAAAAGTATTCTATTCATATCATTTCTGAAGGATTTTACTGTAAACTTGTTTATAACTCGAAGATCTGTGTCTAGAAAATGCCAAAGAATTCAATGCATATGACTTTTTCCACAAAGGAAATGTTTATAAGGGGAATTCAGTAATCTGGTTATCTGTATTTCCAAGGAGGAGAGAACACACAGTGCTATTATGAAATAGAAACAACTCCTAATATAGTATTGTGATTAATTTATATAATTTAAAGAATTAGAACCTACTAACTGCCTTATTTTCCCAACAGAGAAAGAAATATACCATTTGAACTTTAAAGGAAATATGAATTGAAAGATACACAAACAAATCTTAATTTGGAAGAGATATGTGTTTCTGAGGCCACTTCCTCTCCTACACCTCCTGCTTTGTTTATATTCAAGGCCCCACATTTACTGAGAAACAGAACAGCAGCAGATCCTGGCACAGTTTCTTCATTTCTAAGAGCTACCAAAGGCAAAGGAAAAACAAAGGACTTCAGACTGGCATTGTGCACTAATTCTCTCTAAGAAAATAGAATTTAGATATTGTGCACATGAGTTGGTGGGGTATCTAAGGAGAATGTATGGTAAGTTTTTATGTAATAAACTGTTCTTTTCTCTGCTCTTCCAAAAAGGAAGTAGCCATCTAAAAATTGTTTCAGTGAACATTGTCTATAATTGATATCTATTGATATGCTGTTGTGATTCTCTTTTAGTCTCTGTATGTACATCCATATTCTACATATCATATGTAAATACATACATGTATATGTACAAAAATTTTATATATACTATATATTTTCAACAAAATTTTAGCATATTTTAAAAATATCAGACATTATATTCAATTGCTGCAACACTAAGTATATGAACCTCTTCCACTTACAGATGTTCACTATAATGTGGGAATCCCCTTTGTATGCTGTGAATACCACTGGTTAATAAAAACTGTCTTGGGCCAGGAGAAGCAATAGAGGAGGGCAGGGAAAACTAAACTGAATGGTACAAGAAAGGAGGTGAAGTCAGGGAGAAGCCATGGAGCCACTGCTGGAGACAAACACGTTGAAATTTTGCTGGTATGCCACGACCTTATGGTGATGCAGAATTAATGCAGATGGGTTTAATTAAGATGTAAAAGCTAGCCAATAAGAAGCTAGAGCTAATGGGCCAAGCAGTGATTTAAAAAATATAGTTTCTGTGTGATTATTTAGGGTCTGAGCTGCTCGGCAGCTGGGAAACAAAGAAGTGGCCTTACTAAAACAAATTGGCGTTCCAATGTGGCTAGCTATGTCCACGTAAAACCTAAAAGCTTAAAAAGTACTTTTAGGCACAAAAGAACAGAGTTAAGCATGGCTTCTTGGTAGCTAGCATTTTCCTGATAGCATGCTGCAGCCCTTTAAGAGAGGTCTTCCTAATTCTACAATAGAAAAAAAAATCATAGTTTTGAAATGTTGGCTTTCTGTACCATGTTGACAGTGCAAAATCTGACTCTTTCTGGAGGTCTGGCTATAGAGAATTTAAATGGGATCTGTAACCAGAGTGCTACAACTTCCTTAATGGCAACATAGACTGACTGTGTGCCTAAAAATTGGGCAATGTACTTGGCTCTCAGAGGCAGCATACAGCTCAACCATGCTGGACTGAGCAGAGCAAGCAGGCAGTGCCATATATCCCCTAGCAATGCCACAGATTAGGTTTTTAAGAAGTACTTAGCCTTTTAAGAAGCAGTTCTGGTCAGAAAAGAATTTCAGATACACAATAGGACAGATTCATACATAAAAGACCTCTAAATTTGACACAGTCTGTTTAAAAACTATATGTAGGCTTGGGACAGAGAAGAAAAAGTGTGTAGAGAGTTATAAAAGGAGAGGAATGGTTTATAAAAAATAACACAAAATCTTTAAAGAGACAGAGAACAGACAGTCATAGATTAAAGGGGTAAAGATAATAAAATAATAGAATAAAAATAAATAAGCCACATAAAGATGGAGAATATACAGAGAGTCTGTATTATTTATATTATTGTGTTTTCATAGAATTTTTGACTGTGAAGAAGCTAAGTAACCAACATATATACTATAAATGTATCTTGTTTTCAAAATTTGGACTTAAGGATATGTTGCTTTGGAAAACATGTTCTTCTTTTGTTTTCACAGAGGATGAGAACCTGTGGATTGCTTTCAGACTAATGTGGTTTGATGGAGCAAATCCCTCTGAAAGGTCGCCTTGAACACCCCTCAAAAAATTACTTTGCCCAATAAACAGCAGGAAGCAGTTTGGAGAGAACTATGCCCATATTCCCAAATACTGTTTGTAAATGTTTCTTTACATTTAAAGAAGAATATACTATAGATATTTACATTGGTATGGATCTTGGGTTATTGATACAAATTTAAGGTCAATTTTGTTTATATATATATACACACATATATATATATATATGCTCTTGGTTAAGGTATTGTGTTTGTACAGCTCATTTAGAAGTGTAATGTATAATTAAGATGTATAGATTAATAGATAATCATCTATAATAGTCAAGTTCTTATCACGTTAGTTAAATTTTCTAGATATATAGACATATATCTATATTCTTAAAATCTTTCAGAGACCTTCATAATATGGCATTTAAAATGTTTAAATTATTAATTTCATGACAGTGACACATATCTGCTCCTGGTAGCACCAATTACTTCAATAGAAAGATGGGCATTTCAGAGGTGCCTTATGGAGTTTGTTAGACATTTGGATAAGAAAACACTCTTGCCTGGACTGTTTGATGGTATGCTGAGTGAACTAGGCATGCAGGATCCACAGAGAAATGACTGATGAACTTGTCTAAAATGAGATTATCCTTCAGGGTTCCTGTTTCATGAAAGAGTCTGTTGGACATCCTGCAGGACACAGAAGAAAGTGACTGACAAACTGCAAATATGGCAGAACTGTCTTTGAAATTTCCTGCTTCATGGAAAAGTTGCTGGATACTATGGGCCTGTAGGCTGAAGATGGATGCCCCAACAGCACAGAAGAACTTTGGGTGACTGTCCAGGCAGCAAGATGTTCTGTCATTTCTAGAAGTTTGGAAGTTACTTAAAATGAACTTATTGTTTGCTTAGTTAATATTATTTCATTCTGGAGTGTTTGATGGAGTTGAAGATTTGGTAGTTATAGTTTTCTTTAGTTATAATAAAAGGTAAAGTAAATATAAATATTGTAACTATAATTCTTGCTCAATAAATGTTTTGTTATATGTAATTTTACAATGTTAAAGTTAAAACCTTCCTTTTTATTTAAACAGAAAAAAGAAGGTGATGTTGGATTCCCCTCTGTATGCTGTGAATACCATTGGTTAATAAAGATATAATATAATAAATATAGTCTTGGGCCTGTGCAGGGAATAGAGGTAGGTGGGGAAAACTAAACTGAATGCTGGGAGAAAGGAGATAGAGTCAGGGAGACGCCATAGAGCTGCTGCATGAGAAAGACATGCTGAAACATTGCTAGTAGGCTAC
Source organism: Ondatra zibethicus (assembly GCA_004026605.1). Classification (NCBI taxonomy): domain Eukaryota; kingdom Metazoa; phylum Chordata; class Mammalia; order Rodentia; family Cricetidae; genus Ondatra; species Ondatra zibethicus. Next base: position 70,276 of record PVIU01005470.1, on the reverse strand, counting down.
AACATCATGATGATGCACAGATTAATGGAAATTGGTTAAATTAAGATGTAAAAGCTAGTCAATAAGAAGCTAGAGCTAGTGGGCCAAGCAATGATTTAAATAATATAGTTTCTCTGTGATTATTTTAGGTCTGAGCTGTCAGGCGGCCAAGAAACAAACATGTGGTCTTACTACAACATCCCTGTAACTTCTGCTTTAAACAGCCAAATGAATTAGGAACAGAGACCATGGTTTGTCTGCTGTAGATATTAGCTGTGGCTGACTCCTCAACTAAGCACATCCTAGAAATTCAGTCTGTTTTTGAGCAGTTTGGTGTTCATTTTGACAAAAAACTCTATCAAATATTAACCAAGCAGTACAGGAAATATATAGATTTTAGTTCCTGATGGTGTTCTGTATACCTGTAGGGACTGGAAAACAGCTTCAAATGTATGCTGACATACATCCTTAAACAAATACGTAATTTGAATAATTTGACTTCATTGACAGATTCTTTGAAAAGTGAATCTAGAAAAACAAGCTATTAGGATTTTGTTTAGTTGTAATTTACCACAATTTATTTCTTGATATTTTGGGAATTTCACATCTTGTACCCTAATACCCCTCACTTCCAAGTTCTCCCATATCCTTCCCCTCCAGTACCCCTTCAAGAAATCTTAAATAATCCAATGAAACCAAACCAAAATAACCAAAAACAAAAACAAAACTAAACAAAAACTACTTTGTTCTTCCACCTTTCCCACCTCTCAAGCACCTCTTCATTTATCCTGGTGGCATTAAGAGCCACTGTGTGTCACATAATGTATACTTTTACACAATCAGTTACACTTGCAAATGTTCATTGCAATGAGTCATTGGTCTGGTTCATGGTGTCTAGTTTCTAGTATGCCATCATTGTTGAATCTTTAAATAATCACATGAATTCAAAAGTCGTTGCCGTATGTCACCTGGGAGATAAATCATAGTATACTTTAATTTTACTGTGTGCACGTTTTAGTCCTGACATCTCATAAACAGTCTCTAGGTCATGCAGAAACTCCTTAGACAGATATCACCATATGACATGGGTAATCATCTTTTACTACACAAAAATATAAGGAACCAATAATAACAGATTATGGAAATTACACTTCATAACAAAGTTATGGATAATCAGTACTCTTATACTATTCTTCCTTACTTAACTAGCAACTTCTCAGTGAGCAAAATCATCTGCCCTTTAAGGGGTGAGGGGTACTAAAACATAAGCATTTTTATTTTAACTGGATATAAGCTGGGGTAGTAATCAGTTTCCTGCATTTTGTGTATAAAGCTACAATCACTGTCTAAGTTCCTAGATAAATTCTCAGACTAAAGAGATTAGTTTATGAAAGTATGTGATGTGGAGTCCCTGGTGTCTGCAAGCACCATGAAAGACATGCAAGACACTATGAAACTGTCTTTTTAAAAGTAATTACAACCTAGTTGTCCCTCAATGGAAGAATGGATCAAGAAAGTGTGGAATATATAGACATTAGAATACTACTCAGCGGTAAAAAACAATGACATCTTGAATTTTGCATGCAAATGGATGGAAATAGAAAACGCTATCCTGAGTGAGGTAACCCAAACCCAGAAAGACGATTATGGTATGTACTCATTCATTAGTGGACCCTAGCCATAAAACAAAGGACACTAAGCTTATAGCTCACAAGCCCAGAGAAGCCAAATAGCAAGGTGAACCCAAAGAAAAACATATATAGATCCTCCTGGAAATTGGAAGCAAACAAGATTGCCAGGCAAAAGTTGGAAGCATGGGGGCGGGGATAGAGGTGGTGGTGGGGGGAGAAGGGAAAGGGGAGAGGGGGAAGGAGAAGGGAGAAGGGAAGGACTGGGGAGAGCTTGGGGGAGTGGGAGGGTGGAGATGGAGAAAAGGTGGATATTGGAGAAGGGAATAAGATATCTACATTAAGGGAGTCATTTTAGGACTGGCAAGATACTTGGCTCTAGAGGGGATCCCAGTTGTCCACAGGTATGTCCCCAACTAGGTTCTTGGGCAGCAGAGGAGAGGGTGTCTGTACTAGCTTTGTCCAATAGTCACATTGATGAATATCTTGATCACCACCATAGAAATTTCGTCCGATGGATGGAGTTAGAGACAGAGACCCACATTCACATCAGAGGAATGGACTGAGCTCCTAAGGTCCAGTTGAAGAGCAGAAGGTGGGAGAATATGAGCAAGGAAGTTAGGACCGTGAGGGGCTGGTCCACCCACTGAGACAGTGTGCCTGAACTAATGGGAGCTCACCAAATCCAGCTGGACTGGGACTGAACGAGCATATGATCAAACCGGACTCTCTGAATGTGGCTGCCAATGGGGGCAGACTGAGAAGCCATCAACAATGACACTAGGACCTATCTCTTCTGCATGTATTATCTTTTTGGGAAACTAGTCTATTTGGATGCACACCTTCCTAGGCCGGGATGGAGGGGGGAGGGCCTTGGACTTCACACAGGGCAGGGTACCATGCCCTCTTTTAAGGAAGCAGGGGGAGGAAGAAGGGGTGGGGGGGAGCGGGAGGGGACTGGGAGAAGGGGAGGAAATGTAAATTTTTTTGAATGAAAAAAAATAAAAGAATATGAAAAAAATAAAATAAAATAAAAAGTAATTGCAGATGCTAGGTCTTGCAAGGCTTCTTCCACATGCTAAATAACAATCACTGGTTAGGCACTGAGAAAGCATTGTCTCCATTTGTACTTCTATACCAGAAAATAATTTTTATGGTTTAGCATCTACAACAACAACCATAAGAACTAGCCACAAAATATATCTCAATGTAATCAGTGTTTTAATCACCAGCACTGTAAGAACAGTGAACAAACACTTCTCTATAGGCAGAGACCTCTAAGCTATGGTCATTAACCAACAAAAGCAACACATATACAAAGGGATATCCCACATCATTTCTTCCTTCTGAACAGAAATTAAATTAAAAAGTAAATTATCCTTGAAGTGGAAACAAATGCAGTGTGTCATAAACAATGCCAATTTTAATGAAGTAGTCTCCTTTTCAAGATTATGAGCAAAGGTGTACTAGAAAATGTAAATATTGGGACCTTACTACTTACCAGAACCAACAAACATGCTACACATGCTTTGTCATATGTGTACACTTGTATTTAATTCTTACACATAAAACAGCATAAGTAGGGTCTATGTTCTTTTTTCCATTTTGTCATTAAAAAGGCAGGTTTAGAAGATCTACTAATTATACAAGTTATTTCATGTTTTGAATACTGGTCTAATGACTGGAACCCCAGCCTTGGATCCAGAGTCCAAATCATTAATCCTTGCGTAATGTTTACGATAAAAATCAGTCTTACTCCATGCTTTATAGAACATTTAAAAATGGTTTTATTTATAACCTAATAGTTTTCTTTATTATTTTTTTCTCAATCAACAACAAAATATGAGATTTTAAAAAATCACAACAATAGAAAAGAGCCTGTGCAGGCGTGGTATGCAGAAATACATGACTTTTACCATGTTGTGGTTTCTTGATGAGGATAACAGAAGATACATTCACATTGCCTCAGTGACATTTCTATGTCACTGTAAATGTCAATACAGGGGAAGAATTATTTGTATTAACAGAAGAATCACCCTAGATTTTCCCTTAGCCTTGGCAATATTTTGTTAACAATAAGCATCCTAAATTATATAACGAGTTTATATTTGAATAACATACAGTAAAACTGAAGTTGTTTATCTGAAGCTAATACAAAAATTGAAAGTGAAAATTTCCTAACTCATTGTGTCAGTAACACTTCTGTTTCAGTTTCATAGTGAATCATAAAATCATTTAGAGATTTCTTTAAATTAAGTTTTATTTTTATTATTTGTGTGTGTGTGTGTGTGTGTTTCTGTGTCTGTGTAAATGGATGCTATTCATGTGCTAGTTCTTCTTCTGGAGCCACGAAGAGCCTGTCTGATCTCCTGGAGCTGGAGTTGCAGGTGGCTCGAGAATCCAGGCATTGGTGTTAAGAACTGACAGAACTCAAGTCTGCAATAAGATCAGAAAGCTTCCTTAGCCAGTGATCCATGTGTTAGCCTCCACTTCAATTTTATGTGTACAAATCAAGTAAAAATGAAATAAAATTAATTAGTCTAATCATCAAAATAAACATCTGACTAATTGGTACTTGTTTTTTCATGCTTTCCTTCTTCTTTCTCCAATTTTAGACATGACTCAGAAGTACTGGCCTTCTGCATAGACACTGGATTTTTCTCAAAAGACCTGTCAGAGCAAAATTTTTCAGAGTAAATACTTTCAAAATAAATTTTTCTTTATTTTTTTAGTAAAAACATTATTTGGTGTTTTCGTTTTTCAAAATGTCAGCTATTAAGTTAATCAGTCTGATGAATACCTTCTAATCACTTTATAATCTTGTCTGAGCTAACTCCAGTAAATGTCAAGAAAAGCAAAGGATAAGAAAAAGCAAAATTCTAGAAAAAAAATTAATGTGATTAAAGTCATGATTGAAGGAGTATGATAGATAAGTGAAGAATGGGATACTTGGTGTTTATCTACATTGATTAAATGTATCATTCTGTAAAATCAGCTTACCATTCATTCTAAAGACATTTTCAGAACTGTCTGTAAAGAGGACCACTTTGGCTATCTAAAGCTATGACTGAGGAACTTAACATGGAGACATGACTCTGAGCCCCATTCTGCTCACTAAACTTATGAAATATGATCCTTTTTATCCTTACTCTTGATGTTATTTGAAAAAGTAGGGTATGTGGACTTCTCTATATAATTTCCACAGAATTCTAAATCCAATACTTAAATATATTTATTAATATATTTCTTTGGTTGAAACACACATTACAGAAATTAATTCTGACTAGGAAATGTAAAGGCATCACTTTTTTCCTAACAGTGTAAATCACATGTGATTTGTAGTATATTCATAAAAGGATAATTCATATACATAAAATTCATATGCATATAATTACATATACACCTATATGTAAAATTTACTAAATTTTATTTTAAACAATAAAATCTGTTGAGTTTAATAACTATAAGCATCTGTAAATATGTAAGTTAAAACCTCTTATTTCTATGTAAATCAAATTCTATACAGTATAAAAATGGCAGACATTCATACAATTGCCAAAGAAACTGGTTATGTTCTAACACCTCACTAAAGTTAAGTGAATGAAAATTACAATAAATAATTATCAGTGTATCTCAGGAAGATTCATATGTATCATATAGCATGAATTCGAATTCTTTGGGGCTAAGAATGAGTCAAACCAAAGAGTAGAATTATACAGATGCCATCAAATGTCCATTCTATCTTGTTTGTGAACAGGCTGTGATTTTTAGTTTTTCCATCTCTATATCACTCGTTAATTCTTATACCAGTAGAAGAAAGAAAATAATACTTGGGTGATAGTTTTTATTTCCCATATTCTAATAAGTAATGAAAAAGACTAAAAGACATCAGTCCTCAGTAATGAGTTTTGGGGATTGCTAGCTCATAAAAGCTTATGAATTTATCTTGAGAAGAAGCTGAGAGGTCAGCTTGTCCCTTTCAACTTATAATGAGGCTGGCAACTAAACTCACTAAATTGATGGCATCTCATCCTATTGTAAATGACCTTGAAACAAGATTATTCCATTTCTTCTCTTGATAATCCAATGTAATAAAAATCCAGTCATGGCTGGAGCTACATAAATTCACCTCCTTCAGCAGTGACAGGGGTTATTGCTACATGGAAGAAAAATTGAAGCAAATTTTCAATAGAGCTTAATTTACTATTAGGAAATAACTTTGAAATTCTTTAAAGGCCAAAAAGATATTATTTTGACTAAGGCTATTGAATATATCCAGGGCTATGAGTCTGGGAGCTTCAACACTTTACATATGCTTCCCCTTCACTTTCTGCACGCGAAGTGGCTGGGGACCAATGTCGCAGCTCATCGCCGCATTTCTCACACGTCTGCTGTATACAACGTTGGCCTCACCTCAGAGCCGTGTTTCCTTCACTAATCACCATGCCACTATTAATGTCATGGTCATTAAACATTTTACAGTAGACAAACTGCGGGTTTCAATTTAAAGGTAAATAGTGACCGTGTCGTGAGCCAAATGTGTAATTCACTCCTTGAAAAGCTCCTGCCTCTCCAGTGCTTTCATGCTCACTCCCATCATCCATGTTTAAAACACTGGAAGGATTAGCAGGTCATTTTGCTGTTGCTGCATTGCACATCTCTTCGGTTAATGAGCGCAGTTTCTCATGGTCCAGGACTTTCCCTCTTTCACGATTTGCTTCGTTTTGTGAGTATATACATTCTCTGGCATCAATTTCAAATATTCAGCAAGTTTTCAGGAGGATATGAACTACCTAATTAAGCAAACAAATGTACAAGATTTTGCATCCATTCTCACTTCTAGCTTCTTGATTCTGTTTCTTCTGCTGCTGATCTGTCAAATTCCTGGGTTCATAGTGTACATGAACATATATATAGTGACAGAGCAGCCCTTAGTAATCACGCAGTTTCCTGTTAAGTCAAAACAAGGGTGAAACCACAGTATCCACAGCATCTTACAGAGTAGTCCATCTCAGAGCTAAAAAGGAAACAAATATAGAGCAGTGTAATTTCATGGTTTAAAATTCTTATAACTATTGTTTACTTGGCTGATGAAATACAACGCATAGATAGCTGGTTAGGAAGCCTGTATTTTTGAATGAAGGTTTGAGCTGCTTTCCAGGGAGAGAAGGAAAGCACAGTGAATTTATTTACAGAGAGTTTATTAGTTCTAGGACAAAGTACAGTCATGGTGTCTACCTACCAGACGTCTCCAGGGCTCCATTCTCTGGGAATTCAAATGAAAATTAAAGATGAAAAGAAGAACCAGAATCTGAGGAGAACTCATCACGGCAAGAAGGGCCCTTTTGAGAGAAGATGTAGTGCAACCAATTTCCAGAGCTATCTGGGGCTCTAGTTCATGAAGAGGCACTGTTCATCCAGAGTTGGGGAGATTGGCGATGTGAGCTTTAGTTTCTGTGGCTACAGGCAGTTTCCACAGTGTTTTCAAAGAATCAGGTCCACAGAGAGATCTGAGGCTCTGCTTCTGGCACCATAGCTTCCAAATCCAGTTTTCCCAGACTCAAAGATTCTGTGGGCTTCATAAGATCCTTTCATTTCCCTTACCAAGAGCTGGCTCCTGGTGTTCATCAGCAGTACCCATAGCTGTGCTACTGATTACTTATGAGGAAAGAAAGCCAGCTGCAAGCCTTCATCTAGCTAAGACTTTCACGTACCTTGACAAGGCATTCCAAGAGCACACTAAAAGTTTCACTCTTGGGACAAAAGTAAAATGTATGTGACTTGAAACACTAATCTGCTTAGACATACAGAATGTATAAATTCATTTTCTCTTTAAAATTTTATTTTTAATTTGTAAAATTTATGTGAAAAATGTTTTAGGATCAAAGCAAATCTAAACGAAAAGTAAAGAATTTTCACCCTAGCCCTGTCTTAACTAAGTACACACTTCAGTCCACACTCCACATCTTAGTGGCTCCTGAGCTTTCTGTGTGTTTACAATTCCATGTTCGGCTTGTTCGTTAATAGTTTATCAGATTGAAGCTTTTTTGACTATTCAAGGTAACCCATGTTTATGTAATATAATGTGACGGTGACCAAATATTTGCTGTAGGTTTTATGACCTGATTTTAATTTTTAATTCTTCCCTATTCAAACATGTAATTTAGCATAACTTGATGTAAAGAACATAGAGTTGTAACTTACTCATTCAAAGCAAATTAATAGAGTATTTTCTTTTTAACGTCATTATAAGGACATCTGTAATCATAAGTTATCTCTGGTCCCTGATATCAAGAGTCTTCTGCTTAATTAGGAAGATAGCTATTTAAATAATTAATATGAGCTATCTGGAAAATGTCTACAGAAGGTATCTATATTCATGATTTTTTTAAAAAAAAACTTCCCAATAGTTTATTTATATTTTTTTTCACAGTTTCATAGCATAATTACATCATAACTCCACACACTCATGTGTTTATATTTGTTTTGAGTTTAGTTTTTTTAATTACTAAGTTCAGTTATTGTGGCCCATATCTATATGATTTATGGCCCATATCTATAAGATTTTCTTGATAACAAGAGGCTAGTTTGTATTACTTGAATTTTTTTTTGATGATCATGATCTTTGTCCTTTGCTTTGTGAAGTTGGAAAACATAGGTACTAAGGTTTAAAACTTACATTCTTGTTTGTGATTTTGTTTAATCAAAACTGTTTTAATCGAAATACTCCATTTCTGAATTAAGAATTTTTAAGCAATAAATATTAGCAACTCAAAATTTAGTAAAGACGTCTTTTATATAAATGTCCACACTGGCCACAATTCCTTAACAATAAAAAAGCAGCGTTAGATAGGGAGAACTTCCTTATCAGTAAGCTTTACACCATTCCGGGACCTCAGACTTCTCCTAGCTTCCCCTCTTTCACTCATTTACCAATTGCCAGCATCTCCTACTGATGGCCAGATGCTTATGACAATGTTTCTGCGGATATACATTAAGCAAGATTATTGTTGCTGTTCTTTATTCTTTGTTTATATTAATAAATCAAGCTCTATATGGAAGAGAACAGGAAATTGTATATCCTGATGGGTAAATAACATCTGTAGAAATTTTAAACATTCAAAATGTGTCTGTCTGGAGCAGCATGAGCCACCAAATTTTAACGACAGGCATACGAACACATTCATCAGAACCACCTGACTGCAGTAAGAATTCCTGCCCTATTAAAACAGTATGTGATGCTCTCTGTGAGACAGTAATCGATATTTATGTGGGAGATGAAGTATCAGTGGACTACTCAACTATTAGTTGTGCAGATCTGTTCAGGTCTGTGACTAGATTCAGTGAGTTAAATCTCAAAAGTCGTTCATATGGGATTCTGGCATTATTCTTTAATTATTATTAAAAATGAAGTCTACAGTGGGAGGAGGAAGCAATGAGTGAAAGTAACACTGAACTAACCATACCCTTCGTCAAGTCTCTCAGGGAGCCTCAATTTAAAAATTTTGCCGCTCGGAGTAGCCCGTCCCTCTCAACCACTTCCATTCCTTCAACCCAAAGACAGAAATATAGTCCCAGGATGACAATTTCTGCACTACATTTCATTCTCTTTTTTCCTTCAATCTGTTAAGCCAATATTAGAAGCTTAGTTTAGCCTAGTATTGCAGAATACCTTGCAACATTTCTCTTCTCACTTCACAACACATCTCTTGTTTAGGTCTACAAGGTGTTCATAGAAGGCCTAGGAAATGAGGCAAAAGGAAGAAAAGTAAGTTATTAACTTTATAAGAAAATTATTGCTGGATTAAAACATGTAGTAGAGTCAAGTGCTCTAATGCAGGATAATAACCCTGCCACTATAGCTTATATAATGAACAGAAAGACAAAAGCAACAATTTAAATATTATTAGGAAAGTTGGGGCTAAAGAGATGGCTTACCAGCTAACAGTGCCTGTTGCTCTTGCAGAGACACCTCGTCCCACATGTGCATACACAGAGGCACACACACATACACATAAAGAAAAAGGAAATACAGTAAAACATGTAAGTAAAGATTTAGAATGTCTATTAAACATCAAAGGAGTTTTCTTTACAGAACTTCCCACTTAGAAATAATTGAATACATCTCAGAATATCTTTTTTGAATGGTGGCTACCAAAGGAAAGAACTTTTCCACTGTGCAAAACTTAAGAATAGTGTCTATGCTCTCCTCAGGCAGCTGTCTAGCTAGGAAAAGGATCTTTCATGAGTGATAATGAAGTGTACCTCTGATCAAACAAAAATAGATATAACTGTTTCCAGTTGCAACCATGAATGAGTCACAAAAAAAAAGGGTACCTTGAGTTCACATGTGACATTAGTTCCATAAGTGTAGGACAAACAATAATAAAGTTCCATGTCTGTGTTTTACTTCCCACATTTCTCATGTATACCATTCCATCGCCTGTACCTTCAGTGGCCTTTCTGTGTGATGGCCTCTCTTTTGACTGGCCTTGTGCTCAGCATAGATACTTTGCATGAACAGAGCATCGCTCACTTCTACCATCATTGGAGCCAGGTTCTTTTCATTACCTTACTGAATTTTGCCCCAAACATGGCATGTTCATAGTATCTTTTCACTTTATGGTCAAAGTACATGGAAATCGACTCAGCAGAACAGTGACCATCAAGGTGAGAGACACAAAAAGGTGCCAGCCTCAAAGGCAGAATGGTAATCCAAATATTACAATGAAGAAACAAAAACAGAAAATATCTGCAATTGACAGAGCTCCGATGCAAGATCACAAAATACCTCCTCCTGGAGACACTTCAATTTCACAGCACACTTAATTAAGAAAACAACAAAAAAGCATCCAAGGTCAGACAAGATGGGTCTTGTTCAGTGCAGTATGGCTCTCAAGAACAGCATAGGTTCAATACAGACAAAATCCCATCACCTAGAAGGAGAGGGTGACACAAAGTCCCAAACCAAATCATGAAACTGTAACTGATAACTCCTAGAAAAAAGGGAAGATCACTTTTCTCCAAAGGAGGGTCAGCCACAGTCCAGGAAAGGCCACAATGCCCATGAGTAGTTAATCAACACGAAAAAAGGCTCTATATTTTGGGAGTGGGAGGGTTTTTCACTTTGTATTGTTTGGTCTATTTTGCTTTATTGGTTGTTTTGTTTAGTTTAGTCTTTTTTTTTTTTGGAGATAGGGTACAGAGAGGAAGAAAGGGAATATATGTACATGGATAGATAGATAAATAGATAGATAGATAGATAGATAGATAGATAGATAGATAGATAGATAGATAGATAGATATTAGTGGGCAGGGATTTGAGAAGGATCTGGAGGAGCTGGGGGAGGAGGAAACATGATCAAAATATATCGCACAAAACATATTTTTAAATAAAAAAACAGCAAAGCTGAGGTGGTTCTGTAACAATACAAACAGAAACAATGCCAGTGTGACAGATTTTATCACCATCTTGCTTCAGTGGTTGTTGCAGACTTTCAAGGTATTTACAAGCATGCTTTGAATTCATTTTCACATAATGTAAGCTTTTTGAGCAAATGAATATTCATCAGATGTGGTTGCTTCAAAAGATGCACAGCTTACTCTGTATCTGCTTGCAGAATACTGTGCCCTTTAAATAATAGCAATATCATTCATCACTGCTTCCAGTATGAGTACTGCTATTATCTAAATGGCTTTCTGTTGGACGATCACTGCCTTTGTCTCTCCTGGAGGTTGGAGGATCCTGAGAGAAGGCCAAATTGACCTTAATTACTGGGGGGGGGTGTCTTTAAATAAAATCCAACAGTATGGTTGATTTTCTTTTGATCTCTGGAACTACTGGTATTAATTCAAATTCTCATAGTTTATGTACAGGCTACTTATGAAGCAATGCTATATGCACATTTTAATGTCTCATTGAAGGGTATATCATTAAACTTTTTTACATACTCTCCAGCTGTGCATTCATAATGTTTTGCTTAAAGGGAAAGTCTCTTTCTCAAAATTAATTGATAAAAGTCAGAGCTTGTTGGCCAGCCTAAGCATTTGCATATCATTATCTGTAAATTCCACTTAAAAGATGCCCAGGCCTCTTAGCCTCCAATCTTAGCTATTCAAGCCATGTGAATACCACATGAAATGGAGCATTTTCTTACCCTGCTGTACCTACTTGAAATTGAATGAGTGCTAAATTTTGTTTTGCCTAGGAGCTAAATGCTAATTGCCTAGCAGCCTTGCTGTAGATTCCAGACAAGATAATAATATGACTAATCCAAAAGATTTCACACCACATGTTGATACTTTTGTACTTTTACGAGGCTCAACTAGAATGTTAAGTTTCTTAAAATGCATATGAATTAAACAAGATGATTTTAGATGTATGCTACTTAAGTATATATTTACTTAAGACTTATCATTCTGCCTAAAAGTGCTTTGTATAGTAGTGCAGATTAATAGATCTATAGTTTTTGATATCACAAAGAAAGAAAAACAAAAATATGAAGCTATGGCTATCTAACAACTATATGGTCATCGCATGTGATATATGTCCCTCTAACATCAAAGTTGAGTCTTTGTCTACTTTATATTGAACATGATAAAATAAAGGACTATACTATTTTTTTCATGTCCAAAGTTTAATAGAGTAAATTTAACCTTTAAAATATTAAGGTAAAGAAACGATTATGTTTTTGAGATATGTTTTATTAGAACGTTGAAATCCCAGGAAGCAAACAAGATCTTGACCCTGACAAAAGAAGGTCAAGGATGGAAAGGGTGCATCTGCTCTGTACTTTGACAGGACAGTGGGAAAGACACTGCTTGCAGTGGACACTATTAGAGATGCACCTTTGATTCACAGATATGTGAAGCTGTACAGTGTCATAATGTGAAAGAATGAAACAGAAGGAAAGCACAAAGTGAGCAAATACAAGTCAAATCCTTTGAGAAAGTTGATACTACATTTTTAGATACTTAGTAGATCAAAAAGACCATGAGACACATGAAGGAATACCAACACTATTGATTGAAAAGTCCTTTCCTTGAATGAAAAAAAATCCTGAAATTCCTTCTTGTCTTGAAAAGCTCCAATGTAGATTCCTATTTCTTTCCTGATATGCACATCAGCAAGAACAGCTGTAGTCTTCATCTATATTTATATAATAAATTGCACCCAAAATATGATAATTAAAAATAGTGAAATTGTATTCTTCTGTGATGACTACAGATGAAGATCTCAGAACAGCAGTATTGGATGTTTCCAGGTGTGGGTCTGTTTCAAAGATTTCTGGTATCCTTTCTTCAGAGCCAGTTTCCTAAAAGCTTGCTTGGAGCAGAGTTCATCAACAGTCCTGAGCGCCTCAACAGCAACTGTCCAGACAACCCAACTCCTTCATAGAACAGTTTTCTATACTCGGCCTCCATGTCCTTTGGGCCTGAGAGGTGTCTTTCTCTAAACTGAAAGACCCTGTGCAACCACAGTGAGCAGAAATATCAATATGGCTAAGATGGGAGCCACAGTCTTTCCAAAGCAAAGTTATCAGTCTGTGGTGTAATAGAGGAAAGGGGAAAGAAAAGGAAGAACTAAGAAGGGGAGGAGGAAAAAAAGAAGGGCATTGTGTTTCACCACACTTGCTGTGTGCAGCAGCAACTACACCAACCCTGTTACAAAGCAGGAGACTAAAGAGGCATTGGAGCAGTAGAGGAATTGTTAGTCATCTTGGAAGCAAGCTATGAACTCATATTAATCTGTGTATCTACACTGAGTTTGAGCAGGGTCTATGATAGCCATATAGCTGAAGAGTTCTCTTAGAATCCATGCAGTTCTATGCAGCTTCCAAGTCCATTGCCTCCACTGCTGGCTACTCATAGCCCTTAATAAAAAGTAAGAATGCAAGAAAAGAATGCTAAAATAGAAAAAGTATACACATGCAAGGAACTCCACAAACAATTGTTTCTACTGCTTCTAGACATTACCTTATCTCAAACATCTGGTCCCTTGCCAGACTTGAAGCCGGTTAATAAAATGTGTTTGCACTAAGTTGTTGACCATATCATGATGATTTGCATTTTAGTTTATTCTAAATGTTTGTCAAGGTTTCATAGACATGCATTCTTTTCTTGGACATATTGTACTGCATACTATTTCCATTTTCCTTATAATTCGGATCTGAGAGAGCTTTGCAATTAATTGGGAATGCCTATAAACATTTTTCTCTTCTTTTAATTTTGTTCTTGAAATTGGATCTTTTCCTTAATGCAGTCTATTCTGGTTATGGTTTTCCCTCCTCCAATTTCTCTCTATTTTCTCCACATCTCCACCTACCTGAATCCATATTCTCTCTTTCTCTCACTCATTAAGATACAAAAGGCATCTAAAACAAGTAGTAATAATAATAAAATAAAAATATATACAAATGAAACAAACAAACCAAATAAGATAAAACAAACACAAGTGGAAGAAAAGGAGCCAAGCAAAAATGTTAAGAAACTTACGTAGATGTAGACACACATACACACATACACACATACACACACACACACACACACACACACATTTGACCATAGAAATTCAAGAAAAACACAAAGCCAGAAACCATGACATATACACAAAGGACCTATAAAGTTAAAAATAAAGATTCCCTGAGTAAACATTATGAGACAAGGACCTCTGAAAATGCCATTAAGTTTGTTTTGCGTTGGCCTGCTTGTAAGAGTGGTTTGCACACTCAATGAGATTTTGCTGGAGAAAACTATGTCTTTCCAACATATTCTTATTGATTATTTTGGAATTTCAAATAATGCACTCTGATCAGATTCACTTTCCTGTCTTCTCAGGTCCATCCACCCACCCTTAGAATACCCCTAATCCCAGAAAATAAGAGAAGCAAAGGAAAAAAGAATACCAAATTCATGTATTGCCCATTTTCTCATGAGAGCATGGTTAAACTTCCAGTAATCAGTCCCTTAAAGAAAACTGAATCCTCTTCCACCTCCTACCACAAGCCATAAATTGTGAAGAAGTACACTTTTGGGTGCCTATCACAATTTTTAAGAGTTCTCTTCAATGACTTTCTGTCTGAATTGTTTATTTTTGGGGTGGTGGGGTGAGTTCAGAGACAGTTTTTAAGTTAGAGGTAAAGGTTTATGTGGGGATAAACGTAATTACAAAACTCTCTTTTTTTTTCTTAAAAATTGCATTTACTCATTCGTGTGTATGTGAGTGTGCGCGCATGCCAGTGGACTATGACCTCTGGGAATCTGTGTTCTACCATTATCTTAACAAAAATAAAGAGCTCATGAATTTAGGGGCAAGTCGGACTTGGGAAAAGTTGGAATGAACAGCGGGAGGGGTTGAAAGGATGCAAATATAATACTCATGTATGAAATTCTCAACAAGTTAAAAAAATAAAGTTTAAAAAAATCAATTTCTGGGCTGATGGGATGGCTCAGTGGATGAAGGTGTTGCAGCCTAGCCTGATGATATGTGTTCTTTCTGGACTGGAACCGAATAGATCCATTTTTGTCTTGACATCCCTTACCTCTTCGCTTGTCCATAAAAAACAAGGAACTCCATGTGGGTTTTCAAAAATCCTGTCTCTTCCACGTGAGCTTACTAGACCGACTGTAGAGTATGGCACAGGCTGATAAAGCCTCTTCTAATCTGCAAGTGCCTCTCATGTTTGTGAGTAAGTATCTATCCCGTCAAAACTCTCAAACTCTGTTAGTTCGGTTGGGTTGTTTGTCATCGGGTGGGGGGGCTCTGTTGATTAGGAAATCAATACATGCAGCAAGTAGAATCAAATTCACAATTTTGAGTTTGGAACATGGTGCTGTTTATTTCTCTAGGTACACACATTGTGCACCAAGTTTGTGTCACAAAAGGGCACAAATGTGCCTGAAGAACTCAAATGTGCCTTGGTACATAAAGTTTTTGAAAATATAGACAGGCTCTAGACACTTGTTTGTAGCATCAGGGTTACTGCATGTGTAGGCAGCTTTGCTATTAGTAACGCCATGGTTTTCAGTAATTTTCCTGACACTTTTGATCCTAAATTTGCTTTTCTAAATAATGACTATAACAACTAACTGTTAAATGGTTAATGTCAATAGATAGTGTAAATGTCATTAATTGAACAGAAATCACTCTGCACTTATATAAAACTTTGATTGTATAATAAACACGTGGAGAGAGGTGAAGAGCTTTGAAGCAATTTCAGACACATACACAAGGAACAATATCCAACAGTATAAGTCACAATTGATAAATAACTTTTAGTAACCTATATATTATCTCATTAACCACAATAAACTGTGCCATCACCAATATGTGTGAATCCTCCTGAAGAGCAGAGAGCACATCAGCTTTCTGGAACATTCTGTTGAATACAGACTCATTCACTGCACTTCATGTTAACCATATATAAATCAGATATGTTCAAAGAATAAAAGAAAAATTAATAATATCTAACAATATGTACTGTGATATTTATTAAAACAATTGTCATAATTTTTCTTTGGCTCTATATTTGATTTTTACCAAAATATCTTGTGACTACAACAAATCATGTCTTTATATAGAAGCTAAAAACAAAGAATGATGTACTAAAATACATTTTTACATTACTAGAAATATTCAACTTTGGGAGTTGAGCATGTATGAAAAAAAGCAATGATTGAAGAAATTCTATTTATGAATATATGTATTATGCATGAACTTCAAATGATGTTATGGATTTTATGAATCAACTTGAATGAAAGTTTAGCAGCAAAGGTCAGATGCAAAATTACAAGTGCATGTATAAAATGCTATCTGAGCATATAACCCATTGAACTCATTTCTAATAGGTTAAAGCGCATACCTGCAACTTTTTCTTAGTGTCTGTAATATTGACAACATTATGGAAATGGAAAATAATAAATTCATAATGCAATTTAAAGAATATAAATTCCTCATGCCTAATTTACAGTCAGATTATCATATCATTAGAATATGGGTAATTCACCTAAATACATAGGCTAATAACCAGTGTTTTATAATCATTTAGGAAAAAGAATTAAGGCCGTATTAGTTTGTACCAATACCTGCCCTCTTATTTTGAGTCTTTCAAATTAAGATTTAAAATATATTTGGAATCCTGTATCACTTTGTAATCAATGATGTAGCACATCACTAGAACCTATATTGTAGAATGGCACAAGCTGGCACTCTCCAGTTGTAGAGGTTGAATTCTGAAAGTAGTGCTGGAGCTGAATCCAGAAGTTGGCAATCTGGCACTCTTTGGAGAAATCATCTTCATCTTAGTCACTAGCTGCAGGCCTACCTCTCTCTATAAAGTGACACTTCACTTTCTGCCCTCCCCTTGATCCTTCACTTGAACTTGACCTAACTGGCACTGTCTATTAAGAACTGTATGGTTACATTGACCTACCTAGAAACTGCAAGTTGAAGTTGTCAAGGGGGTTATCTTTCATTTAGTCGCATCAGAAGACTCCATTTTACCACATAAAATCACATATTCAAAGGTTATGGACATTTTAAATTTTGATGTGAATATTTCTGTGTCATTATTTCATATGTGAGAGACCACATATGAAATAGCATGCAGTAAAAACTGTGCATTGCTAAAAGTATTGCTGAGAGTTTGCTGTTTTAGATACTAAATTTATTTGCAATAAAGAGGAAGATTTGATTATAAGAATCATAGGAATTAAAAACAACATCACTTGAAACTCAAATTATGTCTATATTGGATGTACTAATTCAGGCAATTATTTCAGCATCACAGAACAAGCATAAGTGTCTCACTCTTAAAATCAAATCAACATTCTGTTTCTATAATTTCTCCTCTATTATTTGAACCCTTTAAAAACAATAAGAACAAATACCCTCTTAATCTTTAAGTATGATTTTATTGGCTATAGCTAACTTTATATTTGAATCAGGAATAATGATGCTGGTATTAGCCACTTTGGATTTATAGTATATTGCTATACTTAAAAAGGCATTAAAATATTCCAACTTAATATTTCTACTATAGTTATTTTGCACATTACCTTAAAATTCATTTTCTATAATACATGTATAATACCTCATAGTCATTTCTACAAAGGCATTTAATTGATTCAGTTAAAATAATTGTGAGCCACTGAAAAATTAGTTGTACCTGAAGTTTGAATTTGCTTTCTGTGATTATGAAATAATGACTTTTCTATGTGATAAAATAGGAATTTTTTTACAACAGGTTTAGTAGAAGGCGTGTATTCTTATATATTCTTTGTGCTTCATAGTTTGAGAAGTTCTATACTTTATCTTATTAAAAATGAAATCTTTCCCATTTGATGCATTGCTATTTAATAATCTTTAATAATAGGTAACTTGAAAATTAAACGATGTAATTATTAGTAGTAGCTTGGAGATAACTAAATACTGGAAAGTTTACCCACATTAGTGATTAAAATACTATAATTAAAGTCTTTATGGTAGGTTAAAAAGTCCTTGTTTGTTTTTGTCAAAGTTGTTAACATGGGAGTGATGTGCCCATGCCTCATCTGTCTTGACAGCACGGGTCAGGGAAAGATGCCTTCCTACCCCCACCCATCAATGCTTGGGACAGGTGGGAGAGCTGACCCTGTGGTCATAAGAATGGGAGACTGCCTCCTATGGCTTCTTACAGCAGCTCAGAAATTGGATGCCTGTACAAAAATAAACTGATACTCCAAAAACATACCAGAAGATTAGCTGGGATTGGACACTACATGATCACAATGTTCATTGGAGAAGAGGGAATGAAACATTTTAAGAACCTTAAGACCAGCAAGTTTTCTGTGAAATTGTGTCTCCTAGAAATATCCGAGAGGTTACCCCCACGAAAACTCATGCTTGAGTCTTCCATCTTACTCATCAGTCTAAATGTCTGCTTCTGTGCAATACCATATTGTTTTCATTACTATAGCTCTATAATTAATCTTGAATTCTAGAATCACAACCCTCCGAGTGATGTTCTTTTTTCTCAGGATTACTTCGACTGTCTTGGGTCTTTTCTGCTTCCATGTGAATTTTTATTTCACTTCTTTTTGATTTCCATGAAAAATCTTGTAGGTATTTGATTAATATTGCATTAAATCTATAGATAGTTTTTGGCAAGATGGTCATTATCACAATATTAATTTTCCAAAATATGAACATTGGATGAGATGTCTTTTGATTTTCTAATATATTTCTTGATTTTTCTTCAGAGATTTGAAGTTTTCACTATAGATGTTTTTCATCTCCTTCTCGGGTTTATACCAAGATATTCAATTGTTTTGGGGTCCTACTGTAAATGGAAGTGTGTCCATCATCTCTTTCTTGATGTGTTTGCTGTTGATGCATAGAAAGGCTACAAGGAAGGAAACATGCCTGGTATGGGAAACGTAACCAGCTTCACTAAGGTCATGCACCTTAGAAAAGAATCCACTGCTGCCACTTTGCTAGACCAGTGTAATTGTGTATTCCGTTATCTTAAAATCGCAGATAAGTAGCTGCTATACCACAACAAAGAAACTTTTCCTTACAACCAATGGAGACTACCACAGAAAACCACAACTGTATGCAAGTAGGCATCAATGGGTTAGGGGAGACGAGCCTCACTGGATACATCTTCATCACATTTCCTTAATCTCTAAGATGTTGACAAACATCACAGAAGAGGAATGAGAAAGAGAATAAAACCAAAATACCAAGAAACACTCTCTCCTAGAAATAGCTATGTAAAAAAGACCAAAACAATGAGAATATCAATGGAGATACTAATGTGTAAAAGGGAATTTTATAGGGTCCCAAACAAGGATAAATATGTACAGGAATCTATTAATTTCCGGGAGAAAAATTTCCCATGGAGAAGCCCCTTTATTGGTTGTGGAAAGCAGAGTGGTCAGCCTATATATACACACAAAAAGCAAAAATAGACTGAGAATGCTATATTTGTATATATTTGTGCACACACACAAACATCACACACAGACCCACACACTCACACAGCCTATATATACACACTTTATTGGTTGTAGAAAGCAGAGTGGTCAGCCTACATATACACACAAAAAGCAAAAATAGACTCAGCATGCTGTATTTGTGTATATTTGTGCACATACACAAACATCACACACACACACACAATCAAGGAAAAAGAGCCTAACAGCTTGAGAACTGTGGGATTCATGGAAGTGGTTGGAGGGACTAGAGAGAGAAAATGAATGAGAAAAAGGGATGTATTTATATTTCAAGTAAAAATGTATTTTTCAAAAAAATAATAACAATTACCATGTACTTATTAATTGGTTAAAAACTAGCACTAACTGCATTATAGGAACTACTACTCAGTTATGTTATTATTTTTTGGATTTTGATACAACTAATACATATGTTATCCTTGAAATGATACAAATATTTTAGAATCCAAATTTTCTCACCAATATCTATCTGTTGATGGAACACAAACAGACATTTTTCTCTATAGAAAGTATTCTACAGTTTTTTTATTATCATAGAAAAATTTTGTGGGTTGTGATTTTTATAGGCATCCTCATGTTGTCTTTGTTATTCTCATCATATAGTCTACTAAAAGCATGAGCATTGGGAATCTGTCCATGCTAATAAATATATAAAGATCTCCATAGGAATTCTAGATTGGTTAACTATAATCATAATAGATCAATCATTTACTTAACCAATCAGCTTTTCCAATGAAATATCCTACAGAAATGAGCAAATTGAATACTTTTCTTGGGAATATTGTTCTTTCTGTAAGAGAGACAAAGACAGAGTTTCTATATTACAGAACCTAAGTGGTTTTGGTGACATTCATTCATTCATCCTGTCATATATTTGTTAGATCTTCGTGCTATTAAACTTAGCTTTTGGAACTTTAGATGCAGTTCAATTTTATAATGTATGCTTGGTAATATACAAGACAGTGTGCTCCACCACTAAAGAATAAAACATTCTGGCAACTTTGTTATTTTAACTAGTGGAAACATGTAACATGTATGTATTTATAGTTTATATAGTTTAGTTTATAAGTAATATAGATTATTTTATAGTTTATAAGTATAGTTTATAATTCCTTAGTTATTAGTAAGAATGAACATTCTTGCAAAATTCATTACCTATTCCTATCTCCTCTGCTATGAATCACTCCATTGTAATACCTAACCATTTAATATCAAACTAACAGTTTTCCTTTAGACATTTTGCTGTTCCTTAAATTGGCCATGGGTATCTTAACAGCATCAAGAATATTTTCTAATAATACCTGCCAATTTTCACGTATTCACTATCATTAGTTTCCTTTTTATCTTATTTAAAATGAACCTACTTTTACTAATAAATTTTAAACATACACATTTATTTTTCTGAATAGTTTATACTTGTATATTAGTTTTTATAATTTAATTAAAAATATTTTATAAATTGTATGTAACAAATTGATTTTGTTTTAATATAAATTAGATGAATATTATCTACTCTAAGCATAATACTTTTCTTTCCTCATCTGAAATATCATATTATCATAGACCTATGTACAAAATTTTGAATATAGACCATAGATTCTTTTCCATTGGTCAATATCCATGTTGAGTCAATGCTGTGTGTCTTTAAAACCCTATATTGTTATAATATTTTTACTGGTAGTAGAATGTTTCTCGTTTGTTAATTCTTGGAGCGGGGGACTGTTTTCTTGTAATACCTTTATACCAGATTCAACATTGGTATTATACATATCTAAATTATGATCTACTACAAATCTACTAGAATTTTGATCAGAATTTAATTTGGTTTATGTCCTTCAGAAACTATACCCCTTGGCAACATTGGAATTTCCTTTGTATGAACAGGTTAGACAAGTTTTCCTCTTATCCATGTCTTTACATTCACAAATACATTTCTATTGCATAAAGAATTAAATACTTTGTACCTTCTGAAAAAGATAACTTCTAGACTGTGTATATTCTTTATTTCTATGTTGGACCAATATTTTCATATGTAATTATTTTTCTGGAATATATTTTGTGAATGAGGAGCTAAGAATATTAAAATGGTTTTTTATATCAAACAGACTTTATTATGTGCTAATTTGTCATGGCTGTCAGTGTTTGACCCTAGAAATACCCTGCAAGAAACAATTGGATGCAGTCTAGCATTTGCTCATATTGCCAAAAGTATTGACAGTTTATCCTATAATCCCTTCTCCATTTTATCTTATTTGCTTTGTTAATTTAGTACATTCTCTAAAACTATAAGGAAAATTAAATATTAAAGTTCTAGTGGCAATTTTGATTTTCTCCTAATACCAATTAAATTATTAAAAATGATTAACAATTTCCTCCAAACTAAAAAAAAAAAAAACTTACTCTAAAAATTATTTCTCTAAATAAATGAAAAACCTTTAGTTTTATACAATAAATTGTATTCCATTGTTTGTTGTAAGGAGGCCATGTGTTTGTTTTCTGGCCACCCAGCAGCTCAGACCCGAAATAATCACACAGAAACTGTATTATTTAAATCACTGCTTGGCCCATTAGCTTTAGCTTCTTATTTGTTAACTCTTACATCTTAATTTAACCCATTTCCATTAATCTGTGCATCACCACAAGGTCGTGGTCTACCAGCAAAGTTTCAGCATGTCTGTCTCCAGAGGAGGCTCCATGGCTTCTCTCTGAGTCTGCCGCCTTCTGCCCAGCATTCAGTTTAGTTGTCACCGCCTAGCTCTGTTCTACACTATTAGGCCAAGCCAGTTTTCCTTATTCATTAATAGTAATCACAGCATTACAATCATAGAGTGGAATCCCACATCACCTCCCCTTTTATGTTTAAATAAAAAGGAAGGTTTTAACTTTAACATAGTAAAATTACATATAACAAAAGAGCTATCAAGTAAGAATTATAGATATAATATTTATATCTATTTATCCTTTATCAATACTAAGGAAAACTATAACCATAAATTCTCATCTCCATCAAAGAATCCAGAGGATATATTACCTAAATAAACAGGAAGTGCATTGTAAGCAACTTCCAAAACTCTAGGAATGGCAGAGACATCTCGCTGCCTGGACAGTCACTCGGGTTCTTCTGTGCCATTGGGGCATCCATCTTCAGCCTACAGGCCCATAGTATCCACCAGACTATTTCATGAAGCAGGAGATTTTCAAGACAATTCCAGGAAGAGCAGTTTCTTGCCCAAATGGCTAGCCAACTCCATAAGGAACCTTTTCGATGTCCATCATCCTCTTGAAGTAGATAGGTGGTGCCTGGAGATACCTTTATAATATACATGTGGGTTTAGCTTAGCAGCCCATACAATGAAATGTCTCTCTGTACTTAGCTCCTTAGGAGGTGTGGGCTTGTTGAAGGAAGTGTGTCACTGTGGGGGTGGGCTTTGTGGTCTCCTTTGTTCAAGATATGCTCAGTGTGATGCTCAGTTCACTTCCTGTTGCCTTTGGATCAAGATATAGGACTCTTGGCTCCTTATCCAGCACCAGGTCTGCCTGTACTCTTCCATGTCTCACCATGATGACAAGGAAACCTCTGAACTCTAAGCCACCCCAATTCAATGTTTTCCTTTGTAAGAGTTTCTGTGGTCATGGTGTCTCTTCACAGCAATAGAAACCCTAAGTAAGACAATAGTGAAACATAGCAATATTCAAATATTTTAAATTCTATTTTTTATTTTATTCAATATTTAGTTTTATATACAGTAGCATATAAATTTTACACTTTGCCAAAAGCAGAAAAATTTAATATTGGTCTCATAGCTATACCTCAGTCATTTTGTGTGGTTGCCTATTTACCTCTGTGTTATGAAGAGACAGAATATGTTAAAAGTTAATTTATTAAATGGACACAGCTTAATACATCATTATCAGTGGGAGAAAAAAATATTCCTTTGACAATGATCTAATATGTGAAGAGTAATATATCTTGGGTGTTTAGAAACATGATGTGCTTATCTTGCCTGTAATGCTGAAGATTTTACTTCATTTTTGCCTGCCATGCAGTTTCAAGGCAGGGACAATTTCCCCAGATATCTTGTAATACTTCACCCTTGAAGCTGACACAGCATTGTGAATTGAAAATATTTCCATCTCTAGGGTTTGTGATTCTTCTCAATAAATCTGTTAAGTTTGTTTGTAAAATGCTACTTGACAGCTGGAAGTGGAAACTAGTGTAAATTCTAACCTTGGATTCATCTATATACTTTCTTTTAGCGGGATAAAATTCTTTATTCCACAAGGATGCTTCCATCATTTTTTGGTATAATGTATAGCCAGTCAGTCTTTGAACTATATCACATTATATTTTTTATAAAACACAATAATGAAAATTTCTTTAAAATATGTGCTAAATTTTATTAAATTTAAACTCCTCAACTTACTGTATCTTAAAAATTGTGTTGTTCTATTGAATTATACAAATTATCTGTGCATTTGTTACTTAGACATGAACTGCTTTAACAGAGTGTTAGACATTTTAAAATGAGGGTCTCATACTTTGTATAAAAATATGAGAATGCATTTGTGAACAATTTATAGTCATACTAGCTTCCTCCATAAGCACAATTACATACGCAGCATAAGACTCATTGAAGATAAATCAAGCATAAAATGGTCATGTTAAATATATTTCAAGGGGATGGGAAAATAGCTCAGTTGGAAACATTATTGTCCTACAAATCCCTTGAACTCTCTAGATACCAGTGAATGTCTATAATTCCAGAACCCCAGTGCTGGGGTGGCAGAGATAGGAACATCCCTAGAGTATATGGGTCTGTACAGCAGATGAGGTGCCAGGTTCAATGATACCCTGCCTCCCTCAAATAAAGTAAGAGTATGGAAAGTGAGTCTGCACTAAATGATATCCTGGCAATTTAAAAGATAAAGGAAACAGAAGTCCTCATGTAGGATAAAAGCCACATTGGGGAAAAAAAACCTTTTAATATCTCATGATCAAAACACAATATTGTTTCTTGACTGTCAATTTCTTCATTCTCCCTTTTTGGATGTACCTGAATTGACTCTAGACAATTTGTAGCAATCTATAGTAGAGATCGTATTAGAAAACCGCAGGTGATCCTTATCTATTTCACTGCTACAGTATCTATCATTTTGCTGTTTTCTATTTGCTATACTTTAGGTTATTATCTGAGTTTTGTGGCTTTATCAGCTATTTTGATACACACAAAATTATTTTAGCATAGATCCAGCTATTAACACTGATTAGCTCATAAGGGCCCTTAGGTAGACATGTAATCTATCAGTGGTCATCCTCCAGAAGATGACAGAGGATATATTTGACCAAGACTATTGTTTTCATAGTCTTGCTTTTAGACTTTGTCCTGTGCTGTCCCTTTCGGCAAGCCATGATCCTCTACTTAGCAATTGGTTTAACAACATTTTTACCATTTGCACACATGTGAAAGGTCCACAATTAAATGAAGACTTGGGAACGAGACAGTAATCACAATTGAAAGTATGCCTGTGATTACTGCCTCTTTCCCAAGCCGTGCATGTCATAAAGAACCTCGTGAGAGCTAGTGCCAATAACTCCAGCACAGATTGTCTCACCGTTGCATTTACTTCCAGAAAATTTGACCAGTGACAGGAACTCAGTAAGAAAAACACTAGAACTTACTACCTTAAGCAGAATAAACACATCATGGGGGTATGATAAACAACACTTTGAACCACCAGTGATGATAAAACCCAGAAGAGAAAACTGATAAAACGAAACAAATAGAAATCTAGCAGGACCAAATCACAATGTAAAATATTTAGTTTTGCAGTGCACATGTGCTAAAGAAATCATCTGTGCTCTGTAAAAGAGCCTCCAGGCCTGGGACAACAACAGTTGTAAGGTGACTTGGGCTTTGTTTTATTTTAATTCAGCTTGGGGTGTCCTATTTGGTGTTTCTCACCTGTCCTTTTTTTTATTATCTTAAAGAAGTCTATGCCTGTCTTCTACTGTCTCTGTGATTATGTTCAGCTGGGGTAAAAGTGGTTGCCCAGTCCCTGCTCCCAATATAATATAGCTTGGAAGGTAAAGTCCCCCACAATGGTCTCTCAGCACTAACACAATATAAACTATGCCCACCTACTTAGACAGTTGGAGCTGAAAAATGTCTGCATGTCTCACTTCAGGAACTGGGCTCAAGCCATGAGAGTACTATACATTATCTTTGGTCAAAACTTCCTGGGATGTAATTTTTAAGTCCTCTCAATTTTCTACTCACCGATTGCTCCTTTGTCGAATATTCTATTTCCTTCCTATCCTTTTCTTTACATGTCTAAATCCTACTTATATATCTCAGGTTCTAGTTATAACATTATACTGTCCATAAATTTATTCCTTTCAGGATGATCCCCCCATCCTCTGGATACTATTTAGTACTTTATCAATATCTTAATATTTACATCTTATGTGAGAGTAAGTTCTTTCTGGGCATTTAACATGGCTTAGCAAACTATCTTCATGACAATTGCTGTAATAAAAATTGTCAAATAAATTAGAGCAAGAGCTGTGGAAATATTAGGAGAGGGATTTGGTGGACTCAACAGGATTTACTAGCTGATTAAATGTGGAGGGCTTAGAGAGGAAAGTTTCTGTTTGTTTTTCATAATTCAAGCTTGACTACCTAGGTACAAAATGATGTCATTATGATACTTAACTAAAATAGGAATAGCAATCTCAATAACTAGAATGTCAATAATTTAATTGTGGGTAACTGTTTGGAGTTCTTAGTGTCCATTTCGGTTGGTAAGTGTAACACTGACTCAGAAACTGAGTATGAATCAAGTTAGAAATCTAAAAATCTAGACAGACATTCTCAAACAAAAGTAATAATGGAAGTTATATAAGTACGACCTTAAGTCTAACAATACCTTGTATTGTGTGACAGTATTTCTGTGGAAATAGTAACAAACATTGCTGGTCCCAATTTAAGAACTTGTGACAGACTATATTAATAATACCCTCAACAGTCAGCATTGATGAACCAAGGACCATTTTGGGGTAACTTACAGCAATATGGGTGCCAGGTTAACTTACAGGCAAATAGAAGCTATGTCGCTGAAATCCCACCCCACAGTGAGTGACTCTGAAAGACTTGTGGGCAACTGGACAAGTAAGAAGAGATTCTGTAGGGAGCTTTTGGCTGCCTCTCTAACTTTGGAAAGTGGGCTTGTGAACCTTGTACCTTTCAGCCTTCTTTTAGGTCTGAAGTGTGTTTCCTGGTCACCTGAATCTCCCTCTCGGATTTCCACATAACAACACATGTTATCAGTCAGGAGAAACATTACATAGAGTTAAAAGAGGAGAAGTATACTAAGTATTTTCATAGGCAACTCCATAAAATGCTGAACGATGGGAAGCAGGACCTAAAATCAAGCCATAACCAGAGGAAAATCTTTGAATTGAGATCCAGAAATCCATGAGTTCAAAAAATCGTAGAGCTGAGAAAAAAAAATTTTTTTAAGAAACTATATTTTAGCATTTAAACTATTTGGTCCAACTCTTAACCTTCTTTCAAGAATGCTTCTTGCTTTGTAATTTTACAGTTCCTGATATGAAACACAGTGTGTTTCCTCAGCTTGACAGGGAGTTCAGCCTTGGGTTTTATTTTGGTCAATAAAAGACACACAGATGTCAAAGTGACCAATCCTGAGAGTGATCATGAAGCGACTTCACGTGTTTCCCCTCGGCCTACTTGGCCCTATGAGCAAATCAAATCCTAGATAGCTCGCTAATCTGAAACAAAAAACCAACGTGGTAGGGAACATGCTGTCCCTGGCTACATTGAGACTGTCCTCCTACTACAAGGCAAAGGCAACATGGCTACAAATGTTCATGGACTCTAAGTGCACACTGTCATGTGTCATTGAGAAGCAAGGCTTATTGACAGAAGACATTGCTGACTTTTGCATAATCGTTGGCCAGATGTTGGAAGGCAATAAATCAGATATAGGTGACTTGAAGAACAAATGAAAACGAATAAATGCAGAGAAGTTGGTCACTGCAAGGTGATGGGCTAATCAGGCTTTTAATAAAACTGTTTATACGATACTGTATGGTAGCAATAGTTTTTCCAGTGGGAAATTATCAGAAAATACATATTGCTCTGCAACAAAAGAGAAGCTTGACCAAGATCTTTGCCTTTAAACCAGCAACAGTAACAATTGGAAATAGCACATGAATAAATGAAACAAGATGGGTTCCACGAATGCTAATGAGAACAGTTAAATATTTCCAATTTAGCAAATTGGTCTGTATGGAAATTAGTAGTGTTTTAAATAAAGAAAACATATTAAAGGGCACGCCTGTTCATTTATTTTGACATTTTATAATTTAGCCTAATTATTTATGGAACTGTAACCCATTAAGCTAGCCTTTGGTATAGTTTGTGAAAATAATGACATTTTAGTCAAAGAAGCACGTACATTCATTTCTATATTACATCCAGGCAAGGTATTTAGCAGAGTAATTAATTAAAAACTAAAATGTCAAGCCTTACACACAGTCCTGCGCATTAGCCAGATACACAGATAAACTAGAATCCAGAGAATAAAATGGGTACTTCAATAAATCTATGCATTTTTCAGAGACAAATCTGTGAAATTAATTCTTGGAGTCATCCACGAACTGCAAATTATAGCTAATTATTAGCCTTCGACATCAGCTGCACCTCCGTTGCTTCGTTTTGCCAGTCTATTCAAAGTCTATAATCTCCCATCTCTGATCACTGATGATCGTTTGTCCCTGGAAAGATTCAGTGTAATGGTATAGATGTTTAGTTCTATTGCTTCTCATTCTCACATTAATAACATGCTTTTGGGATAATTATTTTAAAAACAAGTAATTATGCACTTTTTGTAGAATTCTGCTGGCTTTGTTTTGTATTCGATTTCACTTCAAGTGAAATAATTCCTACTCCTGTCAAGACTGCAAATTATTAGGACCACATACAAGTGCAGCCCAGCCACATTTTTTTCCAATTTATTCTTCTAAGTAAACAAGACATCCAGCATAGTCCCCTCTTAATGAGGGACGAATCTGAGTCTTTCCTGATAAATCAAAGGGCTGAGCTTATTAAACAAAGATGATGTTATTGATTCAAGGGCAATGCACTTTAAGCACTTTTTCTAATTGTTCTGCAGATCCATCCACATTGTATATTTTATTTCCTTCTTTAGCCACATGAGTCTTGTAAAAATCCCAACCGATTGAGCTTAGAAGCTTATTGTAGGCAAAACAGGATACAATTCACTAGCCAATGAACTGCAGCCCCTGTGACCCTGACATTATTCATGGCAACTTGGGCTAACTGCCTGCTAAGAACATTAATCCTAGTGTCAAGATCAAGGAGAATTTCTGTTTGAGTTAATATAAATTATATGTGCCCAACATATAAGACAGAAGAGCAATATAAATACCTGGAAAAATATTTATCAAAGTAAAGAGAAAACATCTTTTGTCCTTTTGCATATGTGTGAAAATAACATTTTAAAAATGAAAATGTTGTAGCTCTCTTTCCTTGCATGAGCTGTAGCATTCACTAATGGAATATGACAGTGCAGTGACATTTTGTTCATTTTCCTTGAATAAATAATATTTCTAAGTTAATAGAAACTGTGCTAGAATACATAGAGCATTAGCATGGCACACTTGCTTCTTTTAGTCAAAAACAATTTTTTTATAAAACTACCTCTTATCCTTTCATAGTTGCTCCATATAAGCCAAAATAATGTAATGTAATATTTTCCACTATTGAGTATAGTATAACGGTATGGCAATTATATCAAGTTTCTTAATTGTGCAGTTCATACTCTCTGAGTCTTAATATCTTTAATTATTATCTATTCATGAAATAATGTGAATGGTGGTGATATAAAAACAATAATCAAAACTTAAATCAGGTTGGTTAATGAGAACATAGGAATCAGATGTGACAATAAATGTCCATTATCAACTCCTGAAATCTTGTAATAGTATAAACATATACTAGGTTCATATATGCCATATTGATACCAATATGTACTACATATTGATAACACAGAAACTTAGAAAAGCCTCTGTCTTACTTAGGGTTTCTAATTCTGTAAAGTGACACCATGACCATGGACCTGTTATGAAGGAAAACATTTAATTACGGGGACTTGCTTACAGTTCAGAGGTTTAGTCCATTATCACCACAGTAGGGCGTAATGCCATGTAGGCAGACAGGTTCTAGAGAAGGAGTTAAGGGTTCCCACATGTCAATTCACCAGCAACAGGAAGTGCTCTGTCTCACTAGTGCATACACGAGATCTCAAAGCCTACCACTACAGTGACACACTTCCTCCAACAAGGCCACACCTCCTAATAGTGCCACCCCATTTGGAGGGCATTTTCTTGTCAACCACCAAAGCCTTGTTTTGTCCTTGATATACTCCCTTGTGTTAGTAAAATGCCAGTATCAATTTCTAGACGTAATTTTGGCTTGAAATTTTCTTTAAGACTGATAAGGTCATGTAAATTTTATTTTACTTTAAATTTTTATGGGAGATATTTCATTTCATCCTTTTGATTCCAGTCTCAACTATTATTTCTTAAGAATAAAGAGTGGCAAATAGTTGAGACTTTTATTCCCCAATTCAGTACAACAGTGCTATTCTTAAAATACTTTGTTAGGTTACACTGAGTGTAATTAAAGACATACTTGAGACCTAGAAAGAGAGAGAAGCAAGTAAAAGTATGCAATAGTCTAGCAGACGATCAAGTTCCCTGCAAACATGTGGCTCACAACTATTTGTAACTCTAGCTCCATGGGGATCTAGTGGCTCTGGTCTTCACAGGAATCTACATATATGAGTATAGGCACTAGCATGTAGACACATTCATATATATATATATAATACAATTAGAATTTTTAAAAGATGTACTAGTCTTGCCGGGCAGTGGTGGCACACTCCTTTAATTCCAGCACTTGGGAGGCAGAGGCAGGCAGATCTCCATAAGTTTGAGGCCAGCCTGGTCTGCAAGAGCTAGTTCCAGGACAGGCACCAAAAACTACAAAGAAACCCTGTCTCAAAAATAAAAAAATAAAAGATATACTAGTGTACTAGTCTTAACTGTACTATGATGCTATTCATACACGTTATGCTCTGATATTAGCTGGATGTCCATTAAGAGATGAGTGAGCTTCAGCTAATCCTGTGAGAAATATAAACTGGACTCAGAAAGACAGAAAATACATGTTTCTCTCACAGTTGGAATCTCGATTTAATTGCATATACATGACATAAAAGTAGATGGGTATACATTTGGGGTGAGGAAGGTTGCTTATGTAGGAGGAAGACAAGAGAGGATAGTGGGTGGGAAATATGAGGGAAATAGACATGTTGATAATATGCCTATGTCTGAAGCACATCAGTTTGCATCATGAATATGCTGTAGAAATATTTTATTTGGATCCACATAAAATCTGATTCCTGTTTTCTTTGACCAGCCTGATTTAAGTTTTGATTATTATTTTCATTGGTTTACCATTCAATTTTCTAGTATTAATTTGTTAGTTTGTAAATCCTTTCTCTTTGTTTTCACGTTATTATGAATTATATTATCTGTTAGAATCCAATATGAATTCTTAGCAATTCCTCTAAAATACTTGGAAATAGGTCCTTACTCCATCTATGCCAGCCCATCCTTTGCTTTAGTGTTTTGAAGCTTTTACACAAATCTCTGGATAGGGCATTTTATTGCTACTATTATCATAGTTTTTAGCTAACATTCAGTTTCACACTATCATTTCTTTCTGCACTTAGATAGCCTTAGAATATTTACCTTTTAAATAAATACTTTCTCTTCATTCACAGTACAGGTATAGTGGTGATAAACTCTGTATGACTTTCTCTGCATGGAAATAGATTTAATTCAACTATGGTCTTTAAAGATTTGCTATTTTACATTATGTGTATGGGTGAGTTGACTGCACATCTGTCTATGCACCACATGTGCTGTGCCCATTAAGGTTGGAAGGGTGTGCCTGATCCCCTGGAACTGGAATGAGAGACAGCTATTAATTGTAGTGTGGATACTCCATGTTAAATGTGGGTCCTCTGTAAGAGCAGCTAAACCATCTCTCCAGGTCCTCAACTGCAATTTGAGAACATTCTATTTCCAAAATTCATTGATGTGCTTAACAGCATTATTGCTTTATCCTTAAAATGACTGTATTCATCCCATTTGGTGAATTATAATGCTTTCTTTTATATGGATCTGCCTGCTTATTATGATGTTACTAAGTGCAATGAGATTTGTATTTATTATGATGTAACTAACTGCAATGTGATCTGTATTTATCTTATGTAGGTTTAGTACCTATCATCAATTTTTGGAAATTTTCAGCAATTAATTTTTATAATTGATGATCTGACTTAGACATTCACTTCTTTCCCTCTATAAGATTTATTTCTGTGTGTGTGAAAGATTGCCTCAAATATTCTGTATATACAATGCTATTTCTAGTATTTTCAACCACACACACACACACACACACACACACACACACATGTACACAAATGTGTGTGCATTCTTCTGGCTGAATATTTGCTATTGATATGTATGATTTATTTTGTAAATATCTTTTTCTGTCATTGTCCAATTTGTTATACACCTCTCTGTTGAACTCTGTTGTAAATATTTAGTTCATAGTTTCAGGTACAATTTCCTTTAAAGCCTTATTAATTGATGTCTTCATTCAAATTGAGTATCTTTTTTCTATGTCCCTGGGTTGACAATTTTCTTTTAGTTATTACTCATATTTACTTAAAATTTCCTTTATTAACTTTGACAGTTTATAAACTTGTTTCTTTTCTTATCTTCAGGTGATGTCATTTCTCATAACTTTGAAAATTAAATGTTGACTGTTATGATTTTTTTAAATCAGTGGTTTTATGGTTTCATAGCAATGCTAATGCTCTGCCCTTCTTTAGATGGACAGACAGAACAACGGAAAATATTCAGAACCTAGTCACAGATGGAGCTCAGTGGAGGCAGGATCCTCATTTTCAAAAGATGTGGAGCCTCTGATTCACTTATTCCTGGAGAGGCCTCCAAGACATCCAGCTGAAAGCTGAGTGAACTCAGAAGGAGCCTGAGTGGTGAGACCCAAAGTCTACACTCTTCATCCAGTAAACTAACCAGCTCAGCCAGAGATGTCTGGTCTCCCTCTCCAAATCACCACAATTTCAGTGGACTTCCTAGGTTTCTCATGGGATCTAGGGAAGGAAACGCTAGTCCTCAAGCTTGCTCAACAAGTGCTTTAGAAACTGAACCAAATGCCTTCCACTATATCGTATAATTTTTAACTGTAGATTTCTTGATAATACTTAAAATTATGATATAAATATTTTTCATCCTTTGGAGCCACGTATAATGAGAGTTATCAAATGTCAGCATTATTGTAAATGTCACTTGTGAGTCAGCTTTCCCAGGAAAACTGAACAATGATCCCAAACAACTAAAGAAATAAGACTAGATGATTTCCTAAAATGTCGGTCATTCTGATCAAGTATCAAGCCTTTCTGATTTCTGCGTTATTATCTTCTTTCAATAAAATTCCAATGCAATTCAGAAACCTATGATTCAGTTTGACCTTAACCTACATGAATAGTACTAAAAGTATCATTTTTAAAGTGTAGGTAACTGGAAATCACCCAGTAACTTACTAGGTTGGTTGACACTATGTGCTTAAAGAAGTCTGCTTACCCTAACTATGCATTCAACTAAAATCTTGTATAAGTAATAAAAAACCCAGCCTACCAAAATTAATGAATTTTTAATGAGCTATTAAGTCTCCCTGGATATTGCAATGACAGAATTCAACTATAACAATTGGTTTTATTTTCTTATCAACTTATTCTATCCTGGAATAGCTTTGAAAATGTAACTAAATTGGATACTTTCTATATAATTGAAAACACATACACACAATATATAATACAATATATAATACAGTTCATTATGTTATTAAATATATTTTATAATATTCAACAATTTGTTTAGAGTTTTATGTACAAAGAATGTACATGTTACATATTTCACATTTGCTTTCTCATCTGTTAGCTTCAATTTAGAAGATATTTCCATTTATAAATCTGTGATTAAGTTGCTACATTTCATTGGTAAAAGTAGAAAAATAAATATGTATTTTTAACAATTTTCCCATTTGAAGAATTTTTAAAGATGACAAGTCATTATGTGAACTTTGTTTATTTTTTATCACTTGTAGGTCAATAAAAACAATGTATTATACAAATCACCAGGAACTTGTAACTTGTGTATACCTTCTTGAATCACAGTAAATTTTAACTGATGGAGATACTAGAGGATGTTGGAGAAATTAGTATAGGATGTGTATGATCAAAATACATTGAATAAATCTATTAAAATTTCAAATAAAAATATCATTTAACTATTGTCACCTATTATCTGAACACTCTGTGTGCCCATATATAAAAATAATTTATAAAAAATTGATTATTTTATCACAGTAATTATAAAAGAAAACAATTATATAAGCTCTAGTTTAACCTTTTTAACCTCATCTTGGAGTCTGTGCAAAGTTTTTTCCAGAGGCCTTGGATACTTCTCCATTTTCTCCCTTTAGGTAGAGTTGGAGGGAGTAGCAGGGGATAAAGGTGATCAAAATACAGTGTATTGATGTTTGAATTATGATGAGAAATGTTGAAGCTTCTAGAA
Organism: Ondatra zibethicus; assembly: GCA_004026605.1. Classification (NCBI taxonomy): domain Eukaryota; kingdom Metazoa; phylum Chordata; class Mammalia; order Rodentia; family Cricetidae; genus Ondatra; species Ondatra zibethicus. The sequence goes on along the minus strand of PVIU01005470.1, from coordinate 35,893 downwards.
GACATAGGCTAAAAACATAGGCAGTGCCATATAAAATATAGGTATGAGAAATGACTTCCTGAATAGGACTCTATTTGCTCAGAATCAATAGTTAATAAGTGGGACATCACAAAATTAAAAAGCTTTCCTATAGTCAATGAAACAATTCATCAAGTAAATATGAAGATCATAAAGTGAAAGAGAATCTTTGCTAGATATGCATCTAACAGAATATTAAACACACAGTCAAAAAGACCTATCTAAAAATAGGCTACAACTCCAAAGGGAGAGTTTTCAGAAGAACAAGTAAAAATGGCTAAAAAATAACATTTCAATATTAATTGTTTTTGTAGTAGATTAATTATTAAAGAAAATACTTATCCAACCTTCAGTTCCACATTTTTCCTACATTCAATGGTAGATATTAAGTATCTTTAAAAGTTTACAATAGGAGGCAGATGCAGGCTGATCTCTGTGAGTTCAGGGCCAGTCTCGTCTACAGAGCAAGTTACAGGACAGACATGGCTACACAAAAAAAGCCTGTCTCAAGAAATGAAACAAAACAAATAACATCCTTATCAGTTGCAGAGATGCAAAATAAAACTACTTTGTTATTTCATCTTACCTCAGTTTGAATGCCTAAGTTTGAGAAATTAAATAGAAACAAACACTGATGGATACAGGGGAAGAGATCCCTCCTTCACATTGAGATTGCAAACTGTTGAAGCCATATTGGAAATCAGTACAAAGCATTCCAAAAAGCTAAGAGTGGATCTTCCATAAAATCTAGCTATATCAATACTAACATATGTACAAGGGACTGAACTTCCTAATCAACAGATACTTGCTCAGTCACGCTTATTGCTGCTCAATTCATAATAGCTATAAAAAAAACAACCTAAATAAATTCATCATCTGACAAATGGTTAAAAATATGTGGTATATAAACATTATGGAATTATATTCAGCATTAAAAAAATGAAATCATGAATTTGCTAGTAAACAGGTTGAATTAGAAAATGTTATTTTAATTGAGGTAACCCAGACTCAGAAAGACAAATGCTTTATTATCTTTCCTACTTGTAGATCCTAGTTACAAAACTGTAGATGTTAGTATATAACTGGGAGTAACTACAGAAATCAGAAAATTAAAAGATTTCTCCAGAGAAGGGCATAAAGAGGACCTAGGTTCTATGAAGGGATAAATGGAGGCACAATCACTGTGAAGGGAGAGAAAGGATAATTAATACAGAAGAAGGAGGATGAAGAACAAAAATAACAGCAATGATGTTTGATAAAAACCACAGGGAAACATGATTTTAAATATGTATTTTAAAAACACATACAAAATATGTATGAGCATATATTTTAAATGAAGTCACATTTTCTCCCTTCCAAAAGTCCAGACTGTCTAACAAAAATCCCAGTGCCAGGCATGGAGAATAACTTTAAAGTTATTAATCAGTAAAGTCAAAGAGATGCCTCCAAATTATAGGGATGCTTTTGTTTCCTTTGTCTCTCAGAACTTGAAGGTAAGAATGTATTGCTGAAGACAACATGTATTTCAGACAAAGAACTTGGAGGAATCGAGCTGGAAGTGACCTGGAAGCTCCCTCCCCACCCCCACACCTGCCTAAACACTAGCTCTCTTGCTAGCCAAAGGTGCTGTGCAAGCTTCCAAGGGAAACAAATTCATCCTACACAGCGCCAAGTCCTATGAACCAAGAATGACTAGCACAAGGAGATGGCCCCAAAGTTGCAATAGTGCCACTTATGTGTACTTATGTCCACTTTATTGTGTAATTGGATTTAAGGAATGCACAATGAGAGGGCATTCAAGTCTGGTACCAAAACCACAGCTAACTACCTCTGACCAGTGAGGTCATGGACCCTAGAGGAGAATCTACTACTGCTACTTTTCTAAACCAGTATAATTTATAAATCCATTCTAAATACGTGTCCTTATACCCTCGGGTCAGAGAGGGCTCTCCTCCATGAAGAAAAAAAGAAAAAAGGAAACGAAACTGAAGGGGGTTAAGAGTGCCACTCTTCCAGAGGACCAACGTTTGATTCTCAGTGGATCAAGACCAGGTGTAACTACAATCCATGGAGGCAGAGGCAGATCTCTGTGAATCTGAGTCTAGTCTAATTTACATAGAAGTTCCAAGTCAGGACTGCCTATCTCAGAATTAATTAATTAATTTACTACAATTTAATTTTTAAAATTAAAAGCAATGTACCATTCTTAAAATTGTCTTAGAACAAATGGCCAAACACAGGAGGTCAGCTTTTAATTCCTGTCTTAATCAGGTGTTCAAAGGAAATACTGGGCATGCTAAGCAATAAGTTTCTTTCAATTGGATTAATTAACATTCTGGAGTAGGTTCCAGCCTATAAAAGCAAGAGTAGACTTTGGCTGGTTTGAATCACTTCTAGTAGGTAGGTAACAAGATGTGCAAACGCTGCTTTCAGAACGAAGTAGCTTCATTCCATCCTTCTTACAATCCCAAAGTTAGTCAATGAAAAGCTAAAAGCATGTTTGTCTTGGGTCAAATGTGCATTCCTCTTTAGAGAGCTAGCATCGATCTACTCAGGTCTTGCAAAGAATTTTTCAAGAGGAAGAAAGATTCATAAAAACTGACAGAGCTGTACAGTAGATACCCCAGAGCTAAGAATAGCACAGAAGGATAATTCAAATCCACTGAAAACAACAACGCTACCAAAACACCAGAGGACTGAGGGACCAAGATATACCAAGCCTAGGGAAGGGAACAACAGTGAAACAGCACTTTACACCATCTCTAGACAGTATAGCAAATGATCACATCTCTTTATTTATTGTCCAAAAGTATCCTTCCCAGAAACTCAGAGGGAAACAGAGGTGCAGGGTGTAGAATTGGCTGGAAAATAACAACAGAGTTGAACTGCCATTCATTATCTCATTGGAGGCTTCCAGGATAAAAGTGGATGAGTTAGGGCAGCTCAAGAGTCACAAAACCAAGTTAGAATTTCAGTTGTTATTGTGAGTTGCAAATATTGTTTGGTAAATTGAATAACGATGCTCAGACTTAAGCAATTATAAAACTATTAGTAAAGCATGAGCAAACAACTCATAGAAAAATTCCCATGAGTGAAAATCCACTAAAAATTTAAAGCTATGAGTTAAGCTTATTCAACCTATGTCAACACAAATTAATCTTCATGGAGGGTTAGCCAAGATATAATAAATTACAGTTACTAACTTACCAATCATTAGCATAATGATCATATATAAGCACAATACAAATAATTATTTGAGTTTATTTCCTAGCACTTTACACACAACTTGGAAAGCAATAAATTCCCCATTCACATTATCACTGTGAAACTAATTATCAATACAAGTAAATATGCTTTAAAATTTGTTCTAATTATTATTATAAATTGCTGCCAAATATATATAATTTAAAACATTAAGATTGTTTTTTATCATACTCCTATATTCCATAACTGATACAAACCATAAGATACGGTGAAGCCATTAGAATAAAAGGATTATCTTTGCATACTTTATCAGAAAATTTTTAAAAAGTGAAAAATTTTGTCTTGACTGTTTAGTGAAAGACATGAATTTTACGACTTATACTCCCTTTGAGAACATGTCTCTTTTTGAACAATTATGTATCTCTAAAGCAAAATACAAGCAATGAATACAAACTGCATCTTAATGAGCAGCAAGCATCTAAGAGATGAAAACCAAGCAAAAGTCCAAGAGAGCCACTGATGATGTTACAATTGCTACTGTGAGCTTTTCACATTCAGATAGCAGCAGTGTGATTCATGAGCTAACTAGCTAGCCTTTTATTTCTTCCACCATCAAATTAAAGCTGATTTTTATGACCGTGACCCATTAATTCTGTTCTAATCCTTCGTTTCCATTCTCTACCAAATCAAGATGCTAAGGTTAAAGATGAATCAGGTTTCCATTCACTGCCTGAAAGCTAACCCACTTTTATAGTGGAGAATTTGGTAGACATCAAAACATGATGTTTTATGTTTTTCATGTTTAACCCATAGTAGAAACATGTGGTTTTTCCCTAACTACTCCAATTTTACAATGTGTTGACTCTTTCTGTGTACATTTGAATTACGTATGACACGATTGTTTCCTTGCGTTGCCATTGTAATCAAGCAGTAAAGGACTCCAGAACTCAGGCTTGCCTATATATGCCTATTTCTGGAATATACTTAAAGGGCATTTTAAAGACAGATATATACAGTAAAGAAAATTTCATTTTTGAAGTTCATAGGTAACTCCAGGAATGCTGGTGCATACCTGTAATCCAAGCATTCAGCAGGCAGAGGCAGAAGGGATGAGAGCTTCAGGCCGCCCTGGGCTCCATAACAAAGTCATGTCTCAACAACAACAAATAGTAAGAAGAAATCAAGTTAAATGTGCCTTGGCTTCCTCACATATGTAATGTGGAATGTGTTGAAATACAGTTAACAGTCTGTTTGAACCTAACTCCCCTCCTTGAGCTGATCTCAATGTTCTGATTTTAATAAGCATATGCTGGTCAATAAAAGATTTCCAATCTTTTGATTTAAAGTTTCGTCTGGAAGCAATCACAAATTGTGACCTATTTTAAGGGGAGAAACAAGCATCTTCCGGGTTTAGGAGATGGCTCAGTGGGTAAAGTGCTTACTATAAAGAAGACTTGATTTCCAAACTCAGATTCTTAAAACCTAGCACTGTTACAAACCTATAGTTCCAGCACTGGGGACCAAAGACCTGTGGAATCTGGGCTGGTTAAGGTACTTAACAAGGTACCTTAGCAAGATATAGCAAGGTCGTGGAACCAAACTGACCTCAGATTCAGTGAGAGACAGAGCTTCTAAGCTTAAAGTGCATGGCATGGTGGTAACTAACAGTTCTCTAATTGGAACATTTGAAGGATGGAAAGTGAAGAAATGTTATAATTATATGATAATCTCAAATATCAAATTTAAAAAACTTAAGGTAAAAAGAAACTGAGGAAGTCACGCAACATTCACATTATGCTACACACGCACACACACATGCACACAGGCACACAGACGCACATGCACACACAAGCACACATATAGACACATACACACATAGACATATACATAAGCAGACATGCAGCCCACACAAGCATACACATACAGAGATTTTCATACTATCTGTAGAACCTTCATTTTACTTTTAGAAAGTTTTCCAGTCATGATGAGATGGAATGATGACTTAGGTCATGTACATTCAGTTACTTAATCCAAAGAGTGCACTCTTTTCCCTCAGAAGCCAGTGACAAACTTCTAAACAATTCCAGTTCGTTCTCTGGGTGTCTGTCCCTATGAAAGATGAGAGAATCTAGATTAACACGAAAACATTTCCTAATGAAATTAACTCATCCAATTTTAAGTATCTTAACAGCCTTCACAATGACTCTATTAATTGACAAGTTTATTTATCTGCTGTCTTTCATCTTTAAATTGCCTATCATTTTCATTTTCTGTCCTCTCTTTTTCTACATAAATGCAACTCTTTGGTTTTTCTCTGCCAGACGTTGAACTCAACAGCCTTGTGAATGCCATGCCAGTGTTCTCACCGTGAGGTATGAGCCCAACAATGAATACATACACTATTTTTGCTATTATAGCTAATGGCATTGCCATTCTCCTATATGCAAATATGTAGTAACACTCATTTTCAGCTTGAAGTCTGTTATCACTTCGCTGATGTTTTCAGCATTACTGCAATATTTTCTAAATTTTGTTTTGTATGTCTTTGAATTGTTTCTCATTCTATGTGAAATTCTGTGTTTCATTTAATTCCCCAGGAGTGTAGGGCAACTTAGTATTCCTCTGTGATAAGATGCTGGTCTTCTTTGCAATGTGTGCTAATCATCTGTCCTTTGATGGAATATTTAACTCAGATCTTACTTAAGGTTTCTATTGATTCCATGAAACAGAGTGGCCAAAACAACTCAGGAAGTAACAGGTTTATGTCAATCAAACTCCCATATAACAATTCATCATCATAGGCAGTTAGGGCAGGAACTCAAACAGCTCAAGATTTGGGAGGCTGATGTGGAAGCTGATGCAAAGGCCATGAAAGCGAGGCTGATGCAGGAGCTGATGTAGAGGCCAGGGATGAATGCTGCTTCCTGGCTTGCTTCTCTTGGTTTTCTCAGCCTGCTCTTTCATAGCACACAAGATTACAGACCCAGATTGACACCACCCCAAATAGGCTGAGCCCTCCCAGCCCTACAGTATTGCCTATATCCTGATCTTACAGAGGTAATTACTCAATTGAGGTTTCCTTCCCTCATATACCCAGCATAAGTTACCATTTGTTTAAAGAGGAATTACATAGGCTTCAATTCTATATTTGATTCTGTAGTTACTATTGTTTCTGTTTTTTTTATTATTATTCTTAACTTCATTCTTTATAAGCCTTCAATGTTCTCTGTATGGTGAAAGGAGATCTCTGTGACTCTTTTTTCTTTTATCTAAACATCCTTTGAACATTTGTTTTAAACACATGCTTAGATATTGAGTATTGATTTTTTTTTGTATTAGTTAGTGGTTAACATTTTGAGGTATTAGGGAGTAAGTCACAGACTATACTGGCAAGCAATACTACTCCTGTCAGACTTCCCACAGGGAAAGACCACATACCCCGTCTTTTGTTGGTATATTTTGTAGATTGCAAGCGGTAATTGTTTTCACCGGTAAAGTCTCTTTATTATTGTTTTTAATTGTTGTTTTTATTGTTCTTCATTTTGTTTGGACTTCTGTTTGCTTGTTTATTTGTCATTGTTTTTGCTTTTGTGGGGTTGCTTATTTGATTTAGGATGACTTGGCTAGTTTTACTGAAGGGCAAGTGAATGAAAATGATTTTGTACTGAGTGCAAGCACCCGGGTATTGGTTTGCCTCTACTGGTCTCCAGAGCTGAAAAGAAAGTTCCTGGTGCCCTTCATGAGACAGGATGCATTTTTTGGCAAAGAATATCAGCTAAAATGTACATTATAAATTATGTATTATTCTTACAAAGTAAAAATATATAATCTGCTTAAGACAAAGAAATAGCTGTAAATATTATATCTTAAAAATACTAACAGCCAGGAAGTGGTGGCGCAAGTCTTTAATCCCAGCACTTGGGAGGCAGAGGGAGGCAGATCTCTGTGAGTTCCAGCCTGGTCTACAAGATGTAAGTCCAAGACAGGTTCCAAAGCAATAGAGAAATCTGGTCTTAAAAAAAGAAATACTGATATACATTTTAAAGTATTTAAGTTACTAAATGGCTGAGACAGCAAAATTAGATAGAAATTTTGATTTTTCAAAATTGCCAAATTTCGCATCAAATTGTATCCACTGTTGTCTCCACCCCTTGATTTTGCAGGAAAGATTTGAAAAATTGTGCCATCCTTTCCTGTCAGATCTCCTTGTCAAATGGATGGATGAACTTTGAGAAGGAAAGCCAGTATAATAACTTAGTTGTAGCATGTGATTGTCAGGAAGGGTCAGATTAAGACAGGCCAGAAGTTACAGAGAAATTGTCCCAGTGTGGATAATCAGATGCAGACCCTTCCTGCAGACCATGTTCTGTTTTCACACTCAGTTGACTCAATGAACTCACAGGTACAACAGACCCAAGAACACTTGGAGTAATTACCAGTTTCTTACAGAATTGATTATAAAATATATCAAGCTGAAAATATCTTTTAGTATTTTAATTTTATATTATACATTAATAATACACTATTTTGTTCAAAAGTTTTGTTGTTAAATGTTTTCTATTTTCCACTATTTTCCATTTACTTTAATCCCAGTGCTCAGGAGGTAGAGGAAGGCAGACTTGTGAGTTCTGAACCACCCTGGTCTACATAGCAAGTTACAGGATAGGCAGGATACAGAGTAAGACCATATCTCAAAACTATATATAGAAATAACATATATACATATATTTATATGTATATATGTGTGTGGTTAGATGTAGATGTGTATGATATCTATGTATACATGAGGAAAGAATATGTTTTCCAATAAAAGTACTGAGAAAATTGGTTATCCACATGCAAAAATGGAAAGTTCATATTTATCTTTCTTTTAGAAAATAATCAAAACACTTAAAGAATTAGAGGTCATGAATTAGAGCAAAAGTAAGTACACTACCATCATCATAATAAAATTTAAAAAATAAAAAAGGAAACATCATATGATTCAGCAAACCTACTACAGACAATATTTCCAAATAAAATGAACCAGTCTGCCAAGGAGACACCTGCACTCTTGTGTTTATTTCAGCACTACTCCCAATAGCCAAGAAATGAAATTAATGGGCTGTCAGCTGAAAAATGGATCCTGGCATGGTGGTCCACACACATAATCCAAGCATTTAGGAGACAGGACTATGGTTGCAAATCCAAGGTCAGCCTGTGCCAGATAGTTCCAGGCCAACCTGGAGACCCTGTCTTCAAATGAAATAAACTGAAACAAACCCTTAATAATGTATAAATTATACTATATTTACCTTACTGAAATTATTTAGACCCCTCAAAATAAAGTTCCAACATTTGTGACAACATGGACAGAATTAGAGATTTTCATCTTAACTAAAATAAGACAGCCACAGAAAGATCAAAACTGCATAATCTCACTCATGTGGAACCTTAAAAAAAATCTGACAGACACTGAGAGTAGAATGTCTACCAGACCCTAGAAAGAGTAACAGCATGAGGGTTGGAAAAAAATGTTCATTGATGGGTTTAAAATAAAGATACATAGGGATAAGTCATTTTGGTGAGTTATTACACAGTCAGAAGACAGTAGTATACTATGCATTGCAGAAAGTCTTCAAAAATACTTTTAACATTTCTTACTATGCTGTGAAGAACATATGCTTGAGAAGACGCTTATATTATATTGTGCATGGATATTACACAATTTATTTCAGTATTAAACTTCATGCCTCACTACAAATGGGTACAATTATTATGTGCCAAATAAAATATATCCAAAATTAATCCTTAATTTAAAATATTTACAGATTACTAATCCATCATTCAGTAACTAATTGTGATACATGTTGTATTTGAAAGCTGTTGTGATCTACATCACTCTTCTTTCTGCATATATTAGCCATCCTATGAAATAATTTCTATCAACACCCCAATTTTAACACAATACAATTTAGAATCTAAAAGTAATAATCTGAAACATTTCTGAATTTATATCAAACTTTTATTCTACAGATTATGGGGTAAATCTGCTAGTTTGCATGATCAACTTTTAACTGGAATAATACAACTAAGATATCCATTATTATGAACCATACCTATTTAAAACACTCACATGACTAGGCCACATTGACTGTCTATAAAATCAGAACCTTTAGAATCAAATTTTAAACATTGATAGAGACATACACATGCCAAAAACAAAAGCACACGTGAACATGAACACACACATACAAACCCACATGCATTGCTAAACTGCTTCCAATGTTGAGACTACATCTTTAAAATCCGTACAATTGTTTAATTAATAGTGTTATAGCAGAAGATAATAAAACTACACTACTAAAACCCCAGGATAATTGCAAGGATGTTAATAGACATAATGCCTATTCATGTTCATATATGCTGCAGAGGGTTCACAGTTTGAAAAGATTCTTGACTTAATATCACTTTTTTTCCCACCATTCTACAACTTTCTTGATATGTCAATCAATGTTTCCATCATAATAACCCTCATGTGCTTTGCTCAGGACACAGACATGCTGGTTGCTCTTCAGATATATCTACCCATTGATTCCTTCATAAACTGCTTCAACAGCAATGAGAAGGAGGAGGTCCTCCCTGGTTCTGAGTTATTGCTTGTCTTTTAGTCTCTCCATTCTCTCCTCAATTTTCAGGCTGTTTACCACAAACTTTGATAGAAAGTTCAACTGAGGCTCTAGAAAACATGTCACTTAGTAACAGAGACTTGCCAAGAACAGAAACTCTGTCCATCAGAATCAAGAGACACCAAAGCACTCTAAATTGTGCCTCACTGCTGACACATGGCTTCAGCATTTTCTTACTTTGACTCAAGATGCTCTCACGGAATTTCCCATTTCTAATCATTCTAATATTGGCTTGTTGGGAAATCCAGAAGATTTACGGTACTTATAACCCAGGATATAAATGCCTTAAAGGCAGTATAAGCAGACACATCTCATAGAAAAATACATTTCCCATAGAGGGAGGAGACGTGTGTGTGTGTGTGTGTGTGTGTGTGTGTGTGTGTGTGTGTGTGTGTGTGTAGGAAATGGAATGTTAAAATCTCAGTGACCAGGAATTCAAAGGATACCCCATTTGAACAAGCTTTTGGGGTCACTAGCATACCATAGACTTTCTCACACAAGCTATTATATATAGCTTGTAATGATCACTGGTCACCTTTAGATACACTGAAAGACCTCTGTGCCTATGCTAATGGCTTCAGTCTCTTCTACCACATCTCAGACTGAGGGTTTCCAGCCTTCCTCTTTGCCAGTAACTTTTGTTTTCTATGCCAAATTTTCAGGCTTTATGTAAGGCCTTCCAGACTGTACTATCTGCTCCACTTTCCTGCCTCAATCCTACACCAGCTCCCTAAAAACTATGATTATAATATCACGTTTATTTATTGTTTATGCATACATTGATTTAATCACATCACAAGATCATACAGCAAAGCAAGAGTATTAGAATCCAATAGACGAAGGGAGAAAGAAAGAAAGAAAGAAAGAAAGAAAGAAAGAAAGAAAGAAAGAAAGAAAGAAGGAAGGAAGGAAAAAAGAAAATGCTACCCCTCTGTCAATCTTGTTAACAAGATACCATACTCGATTTTCCAGCTGACTTCCTTCTCAATGGATGTGCTACTGATGGGTATAATGTTCGTCACACCTCTGGGACCTAGCCTGAATACTCTTTGCTCCATCTTCAGATCTTTAACTACCTTGAATTAAATGTGCTCAAAATAAAAATGATCAGAAACCATAGCATGAGCCATTCAACAGGTTCACCCTAACCATATATCAGTAATATGCAAGTATCTCTAAACCAGGAATCAGAAATGGAAACAAAAAATCCACTGGTTCACAAACCAATATATTATTTTTCATTGAATTTTTCATTTAAAAGTTTCTGTATAAAAGGTCAAGATTTGTTCATTGATGCCTGAAAAATGTTTGAAATGTATGAATGGTTGACATTTTCTCTCATTTTTTGAAGGCAAAATGGTGCCAAACAGAAATTAAGAAGTCAGTTTTGTTCAGTCTAAATTGCACTTTTAGTTTGTGGCATCAACCTTTTTAAATTACTATTATATTCAATATTGTACTACAGACACAATTTTGAGTGTAATTCTTAGTGTGTTCATATTATTAAACCAATGACAATAATGAAGCACCTGGTGATGTTCTGCAGTGACAATAAGCAGTGCCCAAATAACTCAACAATATATACACATTATGTGCAGTTTGAATCCTGGAAAGTATGCACAGTTATATTTTCACCATGCCTACATAACCTTTATCTCTAAACTAAGTAAGTCATAGAACATTGCTCATTCAGATCATGTCTGTTTGTCATTGTGACTCATGATTGTAGCTCTCATGTATGTTATTTGCCAAAAGAAGCGAGAAATGCCATTCAATTATCTACATATCTTTTAAAATCAATCTTTATTATTTCTACTTAGATGAGTATAGATAAATACTTAATCATTTGTCAGAAAAGAACACCTGATATTTGAATAAATTTACAAAGTGTGAATTTTTCTTTTTTCCCGCCTCAATCCTACACCAGCTCCCTAAAAACTATGATTATAATATCACATTTATTTATTGTTTATGCATAGGTTGATTTAATCACATCAAAAGATCATACAGCAATGATCTTTTTCTTTCTTCTTTACCTTCATTTTTTAAAATTTGTTTGCTAATTTGGGGGTATAGGGTTTCTTTGTGTAGCTCTGGCTGTCCTGACTTCGAATTCAGGGATCCTCAAGCCCTTGCTTCAACAGGTGGGATTAAAGGCCTGTACCACTACTGCCCAGTACTGTGCACATTTTTCCTCTTACAGACTCTAATGAACGTAAGGCTTCAGAGGCAGAATTTCATTCTTGCTTCCTGATGGACTCAGTGATCAATAATCATGGAGCTTAATATTCACAAACAAGCCATATGTCATTCATGTGCAGTTTTGATATTGTTTGATATTGCAATTTTCACATAAGCTTTTCCTTCTTCTTCAGGCTTACTAGTCTGTACTCCTAAATTTGTGGTCTTTGGCTTCTAAGATTTGTCACAGACTTCTATGGGTCTGTTAAACACATCACAAGAGTTATCTAATGCAAGTTTCCTCCTTTTGTTGTTCAGAATGAAGACGTGCTCACAGTAGGCACCCTGACTTTGATCACTAAACTCACCATGATCCTCAGTGTCCTGCACTCCAACTATGAATGCACATTTACCTAGAAGGATTTGAAAATCCTTCCAGATATGATTTCTACTGCATAATCAGAACAGTGAAAATATATTAATGAAGGCTTTCTAAACTAAAACCAAAGAAATCCTCTACAAGCAAATAAAGAGACGTAAGATTGCTCTACAGGATTAATGGCCAGTAGCTCAGTTACAAAATCGATTAGCAGATTCAATACTGAAAAAAATCATGGTCTTTGACCTTCAGCATACTTGCATTTAAATTCCTGCTGCATAGCACATATCCTGAGAGAGGTTAGAAAAGTTGATTAAATTTGTTGTACCTCATGCTTTATCATCTGTGAAATGGATTAAAATTTTCTTCTTCAATTAATTTAATCTATTTATTTCAAAATATAAGCTCAATGGTTACTATGTGCTATATGAACTAAAAATCAAACAGCAACTTTCTTGCTTTGATTTTCATAAATCTCTTGTGTTAAAAATACTTTCTCCCCTTGCCTGAGCTTTAGGCAGGCAGAGTTGTGTTTAATGAGAATAAGACTCACATACAAAATATGGAGCTTTCCTTCCCAACCTAAGATTTAAATATTGTTCCCATGGGCAGTCATAGTATCTTTCTATATTCCTTGGCAGTGTGCTAACTGAAAAGGAATATACATGAACAGATATTCACTCTGCTGTGGCAGTAATCAGGATGCTACACAGCTGTATATTAGCCAAGCATTGCTGTGTAACAGAAGCCAAGACCAATGAGTAGGTGCTGTTCCCTTCATCTCCCTGTGCTGCAAAGCCTCTTCGTGGTTCAAAAGCATAGAGGACCTTGTTAAAGTATATTATTATTGGTCCATATTTGCCCTATACTATCACCTAGAAATTCATCTTGAATCCCATTCTTTACTGCGATCTTTCTCACCCTTTGCAAAGCTGCATTGGATCATTTTCTGCATGTTTTATCACTGAATTCTTGGGAGTACCCTCTTCTTGCCATATTTCCAATGCCTCTAGATCTTTTATTTAAATATTTTTCATGCTTCTCTGTACAGGCAACATTACCCAAGTTTGTACCAGCCATAAATAAAAATGTATTATTATATTTTTGTAGCATTCACAAAAATATTAAATATAAATGAACTTTAAAATTCCAACTTGGAAATATCCATTTTGATCCCCAAGGACCCAATTATTTGTGTGCATTATGTTGTTTGCTTAATATTATAGAGCCAATGTAAATATATAAAACAATCCATATTTAAGCTTATTGGAATGTGTTATATTAAATTATATATCTGATTCAAAGTCTTTTAAGAGTATAGATTTATCGTTGTGAGGGTTTTTTTTAGCTATTTAATGAAATAAATTCTGTTTTTAAACAATAAGTGTTGGTTTAAAGAAAACATCCCAAAAGACTGGTTTCCCTTTTGGATCAGGATATTGACTTTTAATAACTTTTCTATGATGCTTCTCTGAGGACATTTTAACCAAACCGGATTTCTGTGCAATTTATGTGTGAGTTTGGATTCAGTGTAGGTAGTGAAATAATTTGTCTTTGATAAATTACAGTTAACTCTCAATATTCCAAATATGAAAGCACATTGGCTGAAATATTAGAAAAATAATCTCAACTGTCAGTTAGCTCTCCCCAGGGTCTAGCAGGAAGCGATGTGGAGGTGAGGAGAGCATGTTCCCAGTTCCAATCTGTGCAGCATTACCTGTCTCCTGAGAACAGCTTCAGTCAGCCTCTATAAAGGGAAAATCCACAAATGGAATGCACATCATGAATGTGGGAAGTGACTTCAAAGCCATTGACTTCACACTATCATTTTTGCAGATGAAAAGTAGACCTCAGAGAGATTAATGTGGCGCACAAAGGTCACTCAGCTGGGACATTGTCTACTCCACATTACCACTACAGACAATACCAATTCTTTAAAATAGCTTGTTTCTCTTAACCTAGGGCAGACACTTCTTTTTTGTGTAAAATGCCATTACATTATGCTAAATATACTTAAAACTTGTTGAATTAACATTAATTTAATATTACAGGACTAGAAATTATTTAATTTTTATAAAAGTGAGGCTCTGTTTCACATGTAGTTTTACCTTGCTTATATTTCTTATTTCATATTAGAATACATTATCGATAAATGTGGTTATGCTGTATGTATTTTAACATGTATTTCTTGATTTATATTATTTTTCTTACACAAATGACATATGTGTTGTTTATTTTATATTTATTTTATGCTACGTAAATGTCACTAGACAAAATTTTATTTGCATTCATAAAGCAGTTAAGACAACTCATGCCATTAACCATGCGTTTGTTCCAGGAACTGCTAACAAAGATTCAGGGTGATGGTTGCTAAAGAAGTTCTACATGGATACTAGAGTGTTGAAGGAGAACACAGGCACAGCATGAAAAAATTACAATGACAAACTGAGTTGAATTTTCTACATATACAGAAGTTGCCAAAGAACTGAATATGGACTGGTCACAAATTGTTAAGCCTATGAGCCAATTGAGTAAGATGTAAAAGTCTGAAAAGTGGGTTCCTCCTTGGTGGACTAATTATTTTTTTAATTACCTACCCTCTTCATCTGAGACAAAAAAAAATCACAAGTCTTAGGACAGCTCAGGCTAACACACACACACACACACACACACACACACACACACACACACACCTCAATAAATATAAGAAAGAAGATAGAAACATGTGATTGTGATGCTGGAAAATTTTGTTTTCCTTCTCCTTGGTATTTCTCTTCCTTGCCTTTAGATGTGTGGTTAGATACTTAGTAAAAACTATGTAGATACCCAGAGCCTTTGAGGTCATACTAAGTTCAGATATTAATGATGCCCAAAGCAGATTTTAGAACAATTGATATTAAGCAACAGTATACTTCCTTGAAAGTGTGATATCTACAACCTAGAGCTGAATAAATCCTACTAATTAAAGTCCCTAATCACCAAAACAGGCTCAATTCTTTGAGTCTAGCATAACTAATGTTTTTACAGGCTGATCAAGCACTATTGCTTCAACAAGAACAGCATTGTTGAGCCTAAGTAATCCCCTTTTCATTCAGTGCAAGGTACTTTGCCTCAGTCTGAATGTCAATCAATTAGTAATTTAAATATGATGTATTCCTAAACATTATAGTAAAATTCCAGGATAAAATATCATACAACAATATAGCTAAGCAAAATATTACAACTATAATATGTTAATTTGGGCCTATCTCTTGAAAATGACCTTGAGAATATTTTGCAGTTTATACAAGACAAGAAAATATTCAGTGCAGTAAAAGAAAATTGAGCAATGTATTTCTGTAAGGTTTTGTAAAAGAATAAAATGTAGTTCCTGCCATAAAGGGACCTTCATTCTGGATTGAAAGACTGATTTACTCATTTTAGATTTATCCAACTAGATAAATGCATGAGAAAATGTTTTTGAAGAAGCTTGATAGCATAAAATTACTTCAGAAATTTCTAAACAAATCAAAAAAATCCAAAAGTGAAGCACTGTGTGTGAATAATCCTATATCACATCAAGTGTCTAGTTTCATGTGCCACATAAATTGTATTAATAAATGTGGGAAGTACTGAGAAAATTATGCAGCAAGTGTTTATATCATGTTTTATATAGTATATAATGTAAAGCTACAATGAGCTCTTGAACAGGAAACTCCATCACAGTTCATACTCAGCTATAGTATACTCCTTCATTCTTGCTCAAAATGTCTTGTTTACAAACCATACTTTTGCTTATATATTTAACCATTTTAAACACTCAGTTATTAGTGTCATTCATATTATTATGTTAGCATATTTAAAGAATTTGTATATGTTTTAAGTGCTTCAAGTAAACAATATAAGTGATAGCATATAGCAACAAAGCCCAAAATCTGCATCTATGTAAAAATAACATTTTAAAATATCTGCAAATATGAATAATGAGGTAGATGGGGAAAGAGGAGTACATCACTGCAGGAGAGTGCAGAGCTGCAAATGCCAAACATTGTTTCAAAAGGTAGTTTGAACAGAGTACAGAATTTCTAATTTTGCCACTTACTCCCAGATTCTGTACAGATAGCCAAATACAAAATTATCTCTTACATGCTGCTACCACACTTTCAGCTCTCGAGTGGAGCTCATTTTGTACATCTGTATCCTAAAACAAACAGCACCTGCGAGAAAGAAATGCATGAGCAGAAACGCAGAGCTGTCATTTGTCCAAACACTAAAATTAAGAGAGAGACTTGACTTTTAGTTTCTCTCAATTTCTGACTTTACCAGAACAGGGACATTTGGCTTGAGTTTTCCGATACATTGTTGTCCATTCCTGTAACATAGAATTTGGGAAGATATGGCAGAAGAATGACAGCTGGGACACAGGAGAGAATAAAAATAAAAACAAAGATGATAGAGACATAAATTATAGATGAGCAGTATAGTGATAGATAGTAGGTGGATGGATAAGTGATAGATGATAGATAGATAGATAGATAGATAGATAGATAGATAGATAGATAGATAGATAGATAGATAGATGACAGATTGATAGATAAATGATAGATAGATAGATAGATAGATAGATAGATAGATAGATAGATAGATAGATAGATAGATAGATAGATAGATGATAGATAGTTGATAGATAAATGATGGAAAGCCAGATAATAGGTAGATACATTTGACTTTAACTTTAAATTAATAGTTGGTCGTTTTACCCTCTTTAGGCAGGTCATTATGCCTACTTCTCAGCAGAACTTAAAAACAATCATTTTTAAAAGTATGTTACAAAACACTCCCAAATGTCCTGTTATTGAATTATAATGAATATTTCCCATTTAATGTAAATATTCTAACCTGTGGACTTATTTACATATGCACATTTTAAAGCGGACGTGTTCATTCATGCACATCCAGAGAATTAGATTGTAACTAATGTTTTCCAAATGACTTTGGGGAAATTATAAAGAAATTTGTATTATTAATTGTTCCAGAACCACATTCACACACTGTGTTGTGCCTATTTAGCAAGATTTACCATGGAAATTTAAGCTACCTTGTTCATTTGTTATAATGTATTCACTTGGGGGTTCACATCTCTAGCTTGAATATAATGAACATTTATTGAGGACATATTCTCAAGTGATAGTGTGCAAATGAGTAAGAGGTGTCATAACTTACAAATGACTATTTGCCATTTATACTAAAGGAGAATTCTGACACTTCAGCTCATTTTCTTGAGGTATTCTTTTTTTAACATTGTAACTCTGCTTTTCATTCAGAGTTAGTGAAGATAGTGTTGGGATTAGAAATTGCAATCTAAAAAAGGGGTAAAATGTTGGTTAAAGAGTAGAAGTCTGTAGGGAAACCTATCAAGGAGGCAAGTAAAAACCTATAAGGATGAACTAGGAGGTGTCAGCATGTCCAACAATCACTACTGAAGACAATGTAACTCCCAAATTCAGAATATATTTATTTTGTTTTTCCTGAAAGAAAAGCTGCACGTTTAGCCAGGACAGTGAACTGTAATTGACTGTGCCTGTTGTCTGGGAAGTAGGAGCTACTATTCATTCTGTTACTATGCATGCCCTCCATGTTGACTTATTTATTATATCCACAAACCTACCTTCCACTGATTGTCTATGGATTACAGATATTTCTGAACATTTAATATGAAAAACACTATTTTCCTGGTGTTTTATAGGACAACAAAATTAGTAAACTGTTTCCTCTGCCCTGACAATAACTCACTTAAAGGTTAATGATAGATACAGGTTAGACCAGTATGCCTTTGGTAAAATTCTCAATTTCATTAAAGAAAATATTACTTCTACACAGTGACATTAGACCTAGAGAAACTAAGGAGCTAAAATCCAGAGTTCCAACCACACTGTGATCTGACCTTGTCCTTATGCACATAGATAGAGCTCTGGGTCATTCCCTTTCCTAGTTGAACAAATCCCAATAGATTGAGGGAACTGAAAATATTTTAAAGTCTATTTCTTGCATATATGTAGTTTTTCTGATTTTCAGGGCTATGCTTGATCATAACATGCCAGGCCATTCTGATTTCTCCTAGGCCCCTTATCAACACAGACATAGATATCATATGAGTGTAAGTTGAATGTGTTGACCTGCCTTAAAGGACTATACTTTCGAATGAGACATATCTAAGTTGAAATTACAAATTTTCCATATGGTGGGATCTGAGCTAGGGTGTCTCTCTTCTTTGTGTTACATTTAACTTATGCTGGTAACGTCTGCAAACACTTGCAAAAAAATCTGTACTAAACAGAAAATGATTGTATTCTTAGGGAATTAGAAACATATTTAGTGACCAGAGGACAATGCTAAAATGATCTTTACAAACCCCTACTGCCAAATCCTTCTACAGTCCAATAGATTGCTTTCTAAATGGTATTGAGTATCTTCCTCTAATTTTTCACTTTCTTCCTCATTATTACAATGTGCCTTGGGATGCCCTCCTTCACCAAGTCAAGCCACTCACTGTTCTACAGGGAGTTTTGGTATGAGTTAATTAAGGATGCTTGGTGAATTTTCCTGAACTCTCTGTATCAAGTACAGTCGGGTAACCATGTTACTATATTTCACAAATCTCAGACCACATTTTGCTCCTGATGCCCTTGGTGCTTGCATCGTTTATTCACAGAAACTTGTAGAGAGCTCCTTCCCCACTCTTTCCTCCTTCTGTAGTCCATTCCACTGTTTGCTCTCCCTCTCCCTCTTTCTGTCAAGAGTGGTGGAGTAGACTCTGTAATCAAAGTGAAACAGCGCAGAGGCACCAAGATCCACCAGCAAGATTACAGTGCAATAAAAATGACTCCAGCATACTCGAGTGATCCGAGGGAGCTTGAGAGCAGACGTTTCGGACAGGTACAAATGTGAGAATTCTCCTCAGGATGCCTCAATGTCTGTCACCTCCGAAGAAAAGTCAGAATAGAAGAGAGAAGACCCAGCTTCTTGTGACTTCTGCATTTGCATGCACTGCTAGTCCCTGCCCACAGCATGTTAAACTGATTAGCTCTGTTATTGACATAAGAGTTGCAGCCTTAGACACATGTTGAGATATGGTAAATCACTTATTAATAGGAATTATTACTTTTTCGCTGTCACAAATGCTTACAAAGAAAAACTGTCAGGCGGTTTTTAACCATTACTGGAGCATCCTGACAGATTTCACATTTGTAAAATGATGTTTATGTTGCCTTGGAGCTATTGGAACATTTAAATCTACTAATAGCTGCAATGTTCTTCTTTCATAAATTAGAAAAGAAAAGAGGAAAATGGCTAGTTTTAAGAAAACCATATGGTATTTTAAAAGAAGGCAGGAGCTTAACCAAAAAAAAAATCAGCTGTTTATATTTTGCTTTCTCAGTTCTCCAAAAAAAGTACAAATAACACTTCATCATTTCTTGGAGTAAACTACAAAAGTTGCCAGTTTTAATAGTTTTAAATATAAGAGCAAAATAGAATACAGTTTAAAGCATAAATACAGGATTTCCTTAGTGAAGTGTCAACAATTTGAAGAGACATTGCCAGTAAACTCCATCTGCAATTCCCTGTCTACTAGACCATAATCCAGGAAAGAAATAAAATAATTGAGAAATCTACTTGCTCTCCAAAACGTCATAAAATCAGGATGAAATTTTCATCACTATCCTATTAGTGGTCAATCTTCTCATAATGAGGTTTAGTAAAGGCAGATTAACAAAAGCAAAAGAACGTAGAGTAATGTTTTTACAGAAATAAGCATTCACACAAGCCTTGGGCTCTCCTTACAGGGCTGCTTCAGCACCTTGGCCTGGACTGCCAGACCACATGGCAAGAGCAGATTACTTGACGTGGTGTCAAGTGCTTTTAGGATTCTGGATGACTAAGCATCTTTATTAAACCACCATGCTACTAACCTTGCATGGGAAAGGGCTTGAAAAGGTTAATGTAAACATTGTCTACTTCCTTCAACCCACACAAGAATACCACATCTGGTGGGTCACCTCACCCTGATGTCAGAACTCAAAGGACATTTGCTTTGTGAATGTCAGAGTCATTTTATGAGAACCAGACACCATACAACTGAAGTGGAGCTCAGGGAAGAAAGAGACGGGTTGTTGTATATGAACTGATTGGGTTGTAGAAAAGGGTATGAGTGTGAGGCCAGGACCTGCTGTAGTAGTCACTGAAGCTTCCAGACAAATTATATCCATGCTATGCCTAACATCAAATGGCAGGGAAACTCTGCAATAATGAGATTTTGGAGCACAGCGACTCCACATGTGCAAAAGCCATGGAATAGGCAATTCAGTCACATCTGGCTGATTTTGTGATAAGAGAAAATGATGCCAGGATGCAATATTTGACTCATGTGACAAAGAAAGAAAGAAAGAAAGAAAGAAAGAAAGAAAGAAAGAAAGAAAGAAAGAAAGAAAGAAAGAACTACCTATCTGTTGCTTGCAATTTTAACATATAAACAACTCTGTACTGATTTCAACTCTGGATATTCAAGTTGACCAAGGGGTTACCCTCACCCTCCATAGCTGCATAAAATGGTCAGTGAGTCTCACTAAAGTGTTAACTTTGGTGGGGAACGGTGGACCCTGGGTCAACCTGAAAACACTTCAGTGGGAGTCAGTGACCATTTTATGCCATGTGAGATTTCAGGAGAGATAAAAAACAGAGGAAGATGAGTGTTTAAAAATCACAAATTATAACTACACAAAATATATATAAATAATGCCAGGCTGTTCTGCATTATTGTTAACTAATTCTGCAATAGGAAAATCAATTTCTGTTGTAAATATTATTAATTATAGAATAGAATGTTTTCTTCTCCCTACCTACTTGTCTTCCAGAAGCAGCATAATCCATTCAGTTATATGAGAGGAGGCTCTCTGTTCCCAGACAAGCGCTTGTTTTCCATTTTACTTCTAGCAGTCACTGATCCTGTAGAATCTTCAACATCTACAGTAGAGCGAACACTGAAAGTGTCTTCTGCAGTTAACCATGATACCCACACTGCCAATTGGCTGGCTCTCCTATTAATCTACCAGCCTGATTTCCTTCTGTTTTAATGTGATCCCTCATACTGTCTTCCTATCTGAACATCTGCTGTTCTCCACCTCAGCAGCATGACACAGATGTCTTCCTCCACTCAAAATGTATCTTATTAGAGTAATATTCCAAACATCACTGGAATTGTGTAATCTCTTCCTTGAACCTATACTAGTTTACTTTTTTTGTAAACTAGTATAACTCTTTTTTTGACCCTTCACATTTAAGTTATTGTCAGAGAATATCTTTTTCTCACAAGTAAAAACTGACCTCAGAGAAGACGTTGCATGGTCTTTGCATACCCAGTTGCTGAAAATAACAACATCAATAGATATTTCTAAAGGGACTTTTTTAGATTTTATTTTTTTCATTATGTGTTACTGTGTTGTTGAGTGCACATAAGTGCAGGTGCTGCTGCATGAGGCCAGAAGCATTGGATCCCTCTTGAAATAGACACAGTGGTTTTCAGCCACTCACAGTGGGTGCCAGCATCCATGCAGTATGTGCTCTTAACTGTTGAACTCTGGTAAGTGGGCTTTTATTCCATTGGGCCTTTGTGTTCTTTTTTCTAGTTATAGTTAATTATCAGACAAAAAAAGTCTTGCATTAAAATGCTAACAGAATAATGTCTTTTAATAAGTAAAATTGTAAAACACTTTTGTTATACATTTATGGGAAGAAGAGAAAATATGTAAAGATAAATAAGAGCAACAAACACTTTTGTTTGTTTCTTCTGGGTAAGAGATCAAAGACAAGACTGGAAGGAATAAATTAATACCAGTATTTAGAAACATATGATTGTATCATGTGATAAGTTGGAGGTGAGAACAATAACACTAATGACGTTAAAATAAATGTAATGTGTGGGAAAGAGGGGGAGAGAGACAGAAAGAGAGAGGGAGGGAGGGAGGGAGGGAGGGGAGAGGCATGGTCCAAGACGTTACCAGACTGCATTACAGAACTTGGATAACAAAATTCTATAATACAGATCTCAGAAGGTGAAGTAAGAAAGGGAAAATGGAAATAGATGATTTTCATTCTCCTTTCTGTCTGTGATTAGAACTCCTCTAATCTCCTCCCTCCACCACTATAGCAGACCGTTTGCAGGGGCCTGCCTCCCCACCCCATACTACCTCCATTTCTGGGGAACTCTGAAGAACAGAACATTGAGGTAGACCGAGTTTTTTCACTCCACCATCCCTTTGTGTCAGCCACTTACACCTAGGAGCACTCTCTGTCTGGAATCTAAGTGGCCACAGGAGGCTTGGACTCGTCGTCAATGTCCACTCTCTTCCTGTCCATCATTACACCTGTTCTAGTCATAACCCTATCTATGTAGCAGCCCGCTTGCTGGGGCCTGTCCTCTCACCTTACCTCCACTCCTTGGGGATTCTGCCCAAACGTGGAATGGACTCAACTTTCATCTTCTCAGTGGGCCCTCATACCCATTCCTCACTGTAGCCCATTCCTGTTCCTTCATGTCAGCCCTGGATACCTAGAAACACTTTCGACTGGGATCTCCCAGTGGTCACAGCCTGCAGGGTCTCATGTGGGTGAATCACACTACCCTTCCCGTCCACCAATAAGATTTCCTTGTTCTCCCCGTCAACCCTGGAACTCTGTGTTTACAGGAGCCCTCCTCCAGTGAATAAATGCACTGGAAACTCCAACCTCTGCTTCAGATCAAAGCCATCCCCAACAGTCCTTTTGTTCATGTCCCTCCAAGATTATGCTCTGCCGTACTGCATCCTCCTCAAAGATTCCTCTCTTCCTGCCACAATTTCCACTTAACGTGGACCCCATCTCTAGGTGCCAACCAGATCCATTTAGCTTTTTCCTGACGCACTTCGTAGTCTTCTCTCTTTGCCATTCTCTATCCTCTCTACCTCCCACCTCCCTGTACAAGCATTCCCTACCAGGCAAGCCCCAGGCAACACACTCTCTTGAGAACCAGAGAGGGCTACAGAAACCAAGAAACAGAACACACCGATCCAACGAAAACAGATTTCAACACCTCGAATCACAACTATCCCAAGCAACAAAGTATAGCAAATTCTAGCAGCAAAAACATATGCGCCCTAGGTATTTATCCAATTAATGTATTAAATAATGGATTCCAAAATCAAAAACAACTATTTCTAGAACTGGAGGTGAATGATAAGAAAGCTGCATGGTCTTGGCCAACCAGGAATGCAAGATCTACAAATTTACTGGGGAAAAAAAAAAACTGTGTTCCTTGATAGAGAATTGGGAATGAAAAACATTTGCTGTAATTACTAAATGATGGTGAAGACATTAGGATGTTTGCAGCCACAGAGTCCTAAGTTCTGTATCTCCATTTTGTAATTAAAGACATGAGATTCTTGAATGGTTAGATACATCAATTGAAGGAAAATGATGGACGACATCCCTGGATTTACTCTGCTATAATTTACAACTGAGTGAACCTAATAAAAATCTATGCAAGATGGACCTATTCTTCTGGGATTTAGTTTGCAGAAATACTAGGATATTAACTCAAATAGAAGAATCTAGTTGTATAATTAGGTGCTTGCTAAAGTTTGTGACTTATTAATTTCTAAGTTAGGTAATACTTGAGAAAATACATTAAATGTTGCAAAACAGTACAATAAAACAACAGCTAAAATGTGGCTATCTCAATGAATTAAAAATATTTTCGTTTTGAGGAAATATATTGCTATTTTGAGTAAGATAAAAAATAAACAAGCTTCTGAATTTCAACTTCCTCTTTACCCTTTTATAGAAAGTTTTTTAAATGGAGTCCCAAAAAAAGGAGCTAGAGTTGCCATATTTCGAATATGAGACTGTGTAGCTCTGAAATTTGAATGACTCTCACATCCTGAGCTGCTGGTTAATTATTTAGAAACATCAGTGACCACAGCATTTGACTTAGTAATTCCACCTTTAGATAGGAAACATCATTTAAAATAAATAATTAGACAATATACCCATACAAACACTAGAGTGCCAATTAAATAATTTACAGAATGAATGTGTGATAGATTATTTAACAATATGGAAAATAGGTATAATACAACCTTAAATTTTAAAAGCTTTATATAAAAGTGCATTTGCCTACTATATACGTTTAATGTTTTATGTCCTGGTTATAATCTATAGCTTTATCACATCTATAAATATTTCTATACAAAGGCATCATCTTTTGATATTGGTATAATAGTTGATTTTTCTTTATTGTAGTTGCTATTTTTGTAAATTATATCCATGCTTCCCTATAACATTAATACTTGTGAAAACAAAACACAAACGTGAAAGTGAAATATGTCATAACACTCATTTAAATAGACAGCTGCAATTTTGGTCCACTTAGCTATTAGAAACTGCTAACACATTAATATTTAAATGGTCTTTCTAGGAATTTAATATTTGAAAGTCTACTATTCAAACTTGAATGTGGGGTAAAAATATAAAATAGACAATAATTTACTTTTGCAACTTTCCACAAATTGACCAGAGTGTAACTTGTCCTCTGAAAGAAAGCTCAACCAAACAATAATAACAAGATCCTTTCAGTCTAACATGACCCTCCATTTGGAGTGTAGCATAATTTCATCCAAGTGGAAATGTAATTTTAATAGTTTTTGCAGCCATACACTTTAATCAAGTTCAAATGTCTGTAATTTAGACCGTGGAGTAGGTATTTTAGACAATTGCACTTGCGATTTTTCAAAAACATCTCCACCAAGATAATTTTCCTGATGGGTTGCCACATATTCTTCACAGAACTGTTATCCGTATCCTATCCTTTCTCAAATCTAGTGGTGAAACTGCTTTTAGGACGAGCTCTGTCTGGTGGAGAAGAAAGGGGCTGGGAGAAAGGGATGGGTAGTGAAGAAGGGAAGGGAATCTTGTCTCAGGATTTGTACTTTTCTCTAAAGCATAGAGGAATTTTG
Source organism: Ondatra zibethicus (assembly GCA_004026605.1). Taxonomy (NCBI): domain Eukaryota; kingdom Metazoa; phylum Chordata; class Mammalia; order Rodentia; family Cricetidae; genus Ondatra; species Ondatra zibethicus. Next base: position 10,418 of record PVIU01005470.1, on the reverse strand, counting down.
ACTTGCATGCACCCTATGATTTCATGTTCTACAATGAGTTAAAACGAGGGAAGGCAAATAGGGAAATGTTACATCCTTTCTTTGTTTTCCTATACTTACTGCATCTCTTTGGGAGAGTTTTAGGTTTTCTTTGGGGACAGGAAAAGTGGAAAAATTTAATAATTAAAATAAATAGTTCAAACCTTGGCTTTGTCTACAGCAAGTGGGGAAAGCTCAAATAAACACAGCACAGTCGACCTACATGAGGAAGTAGAAAGCTTACATCCCCTAACTGATGGGAGCAGATGCAGTGACCAATAGCCAAGCAGTAGGCTGGGCTCTGGAGTTCAGTTAAAGAGACGGAGGAGGGATAGGGGAGGGGGTCAAGAGCATGATGGGGTTACCCACAGAGACAACTTACCTGAGCTAGTGGGAGCTCAAAGACTATGGACTGCATTGGAGCCTGCATGGGACTGAACTAGATCCTCTGAATGTGGATGACAGTTATGTGAATTGATCTGTAGTGGGGAGAGGGCTGGCAGTGGCACTAGAACCTATCCCAGGCACATGAGCTGGCTTTTTGGAGCCCGTTCCATATGGTGGGATAACTTGCACATCCTTGATACGAAGTCAGGGAATTAGTCCCGCCTCTACTTGGTATGCCAGACTTTGACTCCCTAAGGAAGGCCTTACCCCCTCTGAGGAGCATATAGGGGATGGGAAGGGGAGAGGCAGGGGATGGGAGAAGGGGATGGAGGGTGAACTGGGTTTGGGATGTAAAATGAAACCTAGATTTTTAAAATAAAAAATATAAAGCCAGCACAATCACACTGCTTCTGCAATCTTCTAGCACTTTGTTCTACTTTTGAGCTTTTTAAATGATAGAGTCAATTTTGTGGTGGATATATTTCTTTAAAATACAACACTCAAAGCTATTTTTAAGTTCCGATGATTTTCCTATCACTTCCTATAATGTTGAATATATTATCTGTAGTCCCAGATTGATTTATATGTGTCTCTTTCTGCCCAAGTAAGTATTGGTATGTGCTTCTCTACCTGTTATTGATGTATCTACCAATTGATGGATCAAATTTATAACATTGATGTTTATTGTTGTTATGTGTTTGTGTGTGTATTCTCTTTAAGACTTTCAAGCTAAAATTTGAGAAAAGTTGTTTTATGACTTTGATGCCAATGCTTCTCTTGTCATTATAATGTCATGTATGCTATCAACAAGAATCCTTTTAGCAATTAGAATCACCTACAATGGAATCAAATTCTGGTTGCTTAAAATTTTATTTGTAGTTTTACCATCTTTTATGATTTTTTTATTAAATATAATAAAACCAGAATTTATTTTCTTTTGTGACTCTTTAAGGAACTTTTGATCCTACCATTCAGAGGACATCTTTTGCTGATTAAGCCTTCCCTAGCCAATGTTCACTATCTTGCAGACAAGAAGTCTGAGAATTTTAATCTTCTGCTTTTCTATTATTCACACTTTATTCTATTTCCATATTTCACCCCATTTTATTCCATCAATTTTGTCTCTGCTAAGTTTTCTAATCAATGTTTATTATGCATCTTTCATATGCCCTAAGATACTCATTTTTTCTCATGTTCTATTCAGCTGTGGATAGATTATTTTAGAAAGAGTTTTATGATTTTTAAGTCTTCACTTATGAAGAAAAGGTCAGCCTAGCAGGTCACTTTATATGTGCTGGTGAGTTATGCCTGAGTGTTGGGTTGTAAATGACGACACTGTCCCCAAAGCTGCTGCATTATACAAACCCTGATTTGTTGTCACTGTTTCTCTTGCTTTCCTGTTGGGTTACAAAGACTTGGTCTCATTAATTGTTTCAGAGTTGTTCTCATTCTTTAAGTTTTGCGAGGTAAATGCTATAATCTTTAAAGTTTCAAAGGATGGTGTGTAGATGTCTGATGATGGTAGTGAGTATGTAATACGCACACACACTAACACACACATGCCACACACACATACACATAGACACACACCTCATCCATACACACAGCACATACACACACTACACACACACCCCACATACACATAGATATACCACACACAGCACACATACACATTCACACCACATGCATGCATATACACCACACATACAAACACACCACACCACATCCTCATACACACCACACACACATACACACAACATACACACAAACTACACACTCATATACATACACCACACATGCACAAACACACCACGCAATGCACATATTCACACATACACACTATGAACATACACACGCACCACAGACATACACATGCAAACATACACACAAACACACACAAATTTAGGAAGATAATGATTTAATGATCTATACCAAAGGTGTGTTACTCCATTTTCCGTGAGAAAGCTGATCTTTGTAAAGATTCCGCATGAGAATTAGCAAGAAAGGAACTTTTCTGCAATGTGTGTGTATACACTATAAATCTAAAGCTCTTTTTAATATGTTGTATTTTAGTTGTCTTTAGTTCAACTAATAGTCATGTCACACAACTGAACTGCATCTGAGTCTAAAAGTTTTCTGAATCTTAGATTTTGCCACGTGTTTTTGTACATTGTCTTAAATTGTTTTTTATTTTCATTATTACTTTCTCTTTCATTTAAATTTTAAATATATCTCAGAAATATCACAGTGTGTTATTTTTTCAGACATATTCACCCCTCATTAAAGTTTATATATTATTCTAATAAGATCACTAGGATGCTCATTTAACCAATTATATTATCATTTATTGTGTCTTCAAAGGGTGCTGCTTACAGAATGTCCTCTCCCATGTCAGTAGGAACTATCTGGAGACTGTGATAGAACAAAAGCATTGAGGAGGAGCAAATTCCATGTGTTGACTACTTCTAGATCTCACATCAGATCTAGAATGGAATCTACACCAGCCCTACCACTGGTTCTCACTCTTCTCACTTGGGTTAGAATTTATACTCCTGGCTTTGTATATCCCCACCTAGTTCACCACAGTTCATAGTACTTCTCAAACTCTCTGCTTAAAAGAGTGAGTTTCTTGTTATTTCATTCAAATTTTGTTCAAATCTGGGAGGATGATGCTATGTTGCTGGAGAATCCTAACACACAACTTGTACTGGAAATGTATGTTAAGGGAAGTCTATTGTGTTTAGGGTTTGTTACTTGACTCTTACACTTAACCTGTTAGGCCTTTACTGTGTGGCTATGTTTATTTCACTTCTTTCTATTTTGTGTGATTTCCATAATCACTTGCTTTTCTACTGTGCACTGACCATTGTAATAAAAGTATAAATATCATGACTATTCTGCCAACAGATTATATGCTTATGAGAGATGATCATCACCTATTTTTGAATTAGTAAATCACAGGAAGAATCATAAATACAAACTCTAGCATATCAACAGTTTCACAGCACAGGAGAGACTCGGACCAAAATTCAAACTCTTTTCTCTCAAAACACTTATTTCTCTACCATGTTATGTATGGTTGTTTTTCCATATGGAAACCCTTTACATTTATATTCATTAAAACTAAATATATTAAATGATAAGTTGTTTAATTCCCATACAGATAGTAAAATATATTTTTGTTTATTTTAACCTTTTTTTCATGGGCAATGATGTAGATTTGTGATCACAAAAACAGCACATATATATATTTGATACAAGATTGACAAATACAAGTTATAACTTAAAGAAAAAGAAGAATATGGCAAACATGATCTTAGGTATTCATGCAAAAACATTTGGAGAAGTGTTTTTAATTTTAACAAATTAGAGAAATTTACCAGTTGAGGTTTACATCCCTTAAATGCTCAAAGAGATTCTTCTGTTTCAACACTCACATCAAATATCTCATAACAAAAATAAACTTCTGAGAGAAAATGAATCTCTATCTCCCCAAACAGCAACTTTATAATTCCTAAGAGAGTAATCTTAATAGCCTTCTTCACAATGATTTCCAGGTGCATTCACTGAAAATGTATAAATTAAATCAAGAAAAAGTGGTCTAATATCCTCAAATCCAATTTTAAAGTTCTCAACACATTCAAACATTATTGAAATGCAATGTTCACCTAATTACTCACAAAATCTTTTTTTAAAAAACCCAGATATTTGGGAATCTGCACTGTCTCCCTATTTTATAATCTCATGTAAGTTATCAGCATCCCCGTGGAAAAACTTAAAAGCATTCTCTTTAAAATACAGGGAGGAGACAAGAATGTTAATTCTGAACTATTGCTCAATCTACTATTTGAAATTGCGATCAGAGAGGCCAGGTGAAAGGCAGAAAGAACATGGAAACAAACAGAGAAGGAGGAGTCAGATGATGAGAGTTCTGAGGACACTGACCCAATCGTGCTTACAAACTCCTAGGCTCCAGCTAGAGTCAGTTGACCAATTCAGTAAAGTAGGACACAGCCCCAATGTAAAAACCCAGTAGCTTGTCTACACACCAACAAGGAATTACCTAAAGATGTAGTAAAAAAAGAAAACAACAACCATAACAAAACAGTCCTACTCACAAAGGCCTTAGAGATTAAAACAAAACAGCAATACAAATTAAGGCCTCTGATGCACCTAACAAGAAGGAAAACAGTACAATAAAAACCAGAAAGCCCTGAGGAAAGAAATTAAAGAATGCAGAAAGAACAAGTTCATTTGTGGAAAGAGAGAATTAAAATTGTTAAAATGTCCATATGATTAAAAATTATCTACATATTAAATAAAGCTGCGTTAAAACATTGTAGTAGTTTGAATGTAATTGGCCCCCATAACCCCATAATCAATCCTAGACTCTCATATGAAGTAGCACTATTAGGAGGTGTGGCTGTGCTGCAGTTGGGATAGCTTTGTTGGAGGAAGTGTGTCACTGTGGAGCAGGTTTTGTGGTTTCCTGTGCTCAACACCCGCTCAGTATGTCCATTGATTTCCTGTTGTCTGCAAAATGTAGCGGTCTCAGCTCCAGAACCAGGTCTGCCTTCACACCGCCATGCTTTCCTTCATGATCATCCTGGACTGAACGTCTGAAACTGTAAGGGAGACACCCCAACTTTTCTTTATAAGAGTTGCCTTCATAATGGTGTCTGTCTTGTCACAGCAATAGTAAACCCTAACTATGACAAACACCAATGGTATTGTATGCAAATTAAAAGTAAACTTTGATAAACAAAACTACATAAAGATAAAAACTTTCAGCACAGCAAAATAACTAACCAGCAGAGCACAAGATAACCTGTATAAGTAGATAAAACTTTTGCCAGTATTTAATCTGACAAAAATATTGTTCAGAATATATCAAGCTCAGAAATAAAAATTAACAATAATTAATTCAGTTAGTAAATGTGGAATAATTTGAAAACTTCTTAAAAGAAGTCCAAATTTCCAGTAAATTTTGGGGGGTAAAAAATACTTCAACACCTTCAGATATTAAGAAATGGAATTTAAACTATGGGGTGATTCCATCTTACCCCATGGTAGTTTGAATGAGATGTGCCTCATACCCTCAGGCATTTTAATACTTGGTTCCTAGTTGTTGATAGTGATATTGGGAGGTTTAGGAGATTCAGTCTTGTTGAAAAAAAGTATATCACTGCAGGATGAGTTTTAGTAGTTTAAAGACTCATGGCATTTCTAGTTGACTCTCTCTACTTTCTGTTTTGGGTGCCATATGTGAGCTCTTAGCTGCTACTTAGGGCACAATGCCTTTGCTCTTCTATCAAGGACTCCAACCCACTAGAACCATAAGCCCATATAAACTTTTTTCTATAAGTAGCTTTGGTCATAGTGTTTTGTCACAGTAATAGAAAAATAACTTAAGATATAGCCCAACCAAAATGGCCACTATCAAATAAAATATAATGAAATCAGGTAAGGGTATGCACAGGGGGGAGAAATGAATCCACTGTTTGGAGTATGTAAATTAGTATGGCCACAAGTGAAATTAGTATGAAAGTTCCTAAAAGACAGCAACAATAGAAACAGCATGAGATCCAGCTATGCTGCTCCTATCAATATGTCTGTAGGGATCCTAGACAATATGCATACAAGATATCAATGTTCTCTTGTTTGCTAAAATACTCTTCACAACAGCGAAGCAAGGAAACCAGTAAAGGAAGCCTCGCATGTACAAGGTAACAATCAGTCATGAAGTAGAATAAAATCACAAAAAGAATGTATGTCACTCACAGTCAATGTATTGAGCAAAATAAAATAGTTAAAGAAAGGGAAGTGCCACATTCCTTTTCTCATGTGTGCAAGTGACTCACAAACAAAGAGATGACCTGAAAGCCAAGGAGGCGCTATTGCAGAAACATAAGCCTTGGACTTCCAACAGGGCATGGCACCATGCCCTCTTTCAAAGAAGAAGGGGGAGGGAGGAGGGGTGGGGAGGTAGTGGGAGGGGACCGGGAGAAGGGGAAGAAAGGTAAAAATTTTATTTCTTTAATTATGTTTTTGAATGGAAAAAATAAAACAAAACAATGTATGGGAAAAAAAAGAATCAGTTAGAGCACTGTGAAAGGAAAGGATAAGAGAGGGGGAAATACATGTGATCAGAACTCACCACATATATGCGTGGAAGTACTCTTTTAGGTTCCTTCCATTAAAAAATTGGATCAGTATTCTGGATCAATCCAGATTTATATTTAGCATTTTCTCCTTACACAGTGCTGTTTCTCATTTCAGTTTGCTCATGACCATGAAAGCCATATATAAACATACCAGTCATATGCATTAGTGGGTAACATTTAAAAGTTTCTGCTTGCCACAGTTGGTTATATGTGAAAACTTATATTGTGAACTTAAAGAAAATATCACACATAAAAACCTAGGATTTTTAATATTTATTTTATTTTATTTATGAGAATAGAGATGGGTATTTGCACATGAGTTCAGGTGCCCATGGTAGACATGCTTCTTGAGCTAGAGTTGCAGGTGCTTGTAAGCTTCCTGACATAGATTCTAACAAACTGGGGCCCTTCCAGGAGTCTTATAGTTTCTTAACCATGGTGTGTTCTCTCCAGCCCCAGAGATTTTAATCTCTCAAAATTGCTCTGAGATAGCTGATTAAATCACAATTTTACTATCACTAATGATGGCCCACACTTATTAAGAATGTGTGCTTCACACTCAATGGATGAAGAATCATTCAGGGGATGAAATCTGTATGCAAAAGACACAGCTCTGACTCACTGGACTTTATTTTATACTGGGAATCACAAATTTTGTTTGTTTGTTTGAGTAAATCTGTACAGTTAGAGTCATTTAAGGTCTCATTGTGGCTTGTTTCACATTGAAAGTTATGAAATCAGTAAAAAAAGACCTGTTGAATAATATTCATCATCTACCCCTCTTTAGAGCAATTTACTTGTCACCATGCAAATGTATTCACATAAATTACAAGCAGTATACGGTAGGTTCTAAAGCACACTTTTAGGCTCCTTTCATTAACAAAGTGGATCAGTATTCTGGATCAATCCAGATGTAAATTTAGCCTTGCATAGCATTGTTCTCTGACAGAGTGCTTCTCATTTCAGCTTGTTCATCGCTGTGATCCAAAGATTCTGAGTTTTTAAGTATTAAGATGATTAAATCAGGGCATGAAGTTTCACTTAGTGTCCTGCAATGATGCTTGGTAAATGCTAGCTTCTTACTTTATTACATTAACATAAATGATTAAATGCAGAGAAGAAGTTCTATCTTTTAGACTTGATTGTTTAAAATCTCATCTGTCTCTTTACTATGCCACTTCTAAATTTAGCATTCCATCCTCTCTGACTCCATGACAAAAGAAAACTCATATGGTTAAATATATTTCCCTAACAAAGTGAGTACTTAGAATGAATATTACCTCTGTATACTGCCATGTGTGAATACCCCACTCAGCTCAGCATTATGTATATTGCAATTTGTGACTACTCCACTCAACTCAGCATTATGTATATTGCCATGTGTGACTACCCAACTCAGCACACCATTTTGAATACACCATGTGTTAATACCCCACTCAACCTAACATTATGTATATGGTCTTGTGTGAATACCTTCCTCAATTCAGCATTATGTACACTTGTAAACAGACTTTCCTTTCCCGGCCACCCAAATCCAAATAATCACACAAAAATTATATCAGTTATAACACTGTTTGGCCAACGGCTCAGACATATTCCCAGCTAGCTCCTACAACTTAAAATGAATGCATTTCTATTATTTTATATTTTACCACAAGGCTCGTGATTTGTTACCTCACATCTTGCTTCATGGACAGCTACATGGAGTCTCTTTGACTCTGCCTACTCTCTCTTTCTATATCTGCCTGGATTTCCCACCTGGCTTTACTCTGCCAAGACATTGGCCAAAACAGCTTTATTCATCAATCAATAAAAACAACACATGTACAGAAAGACATCCCACATCATCTCCCTTTTTCTGTTTAAAGAAGAAAGGAAGTTTTTAACTTTAACATAGTAAAATTACATATAACAAAACAGGTATCAAACAAGAATTATAGTTACAGTATATACTGCTATGTGTGAGTACCCCACCACACAACTCAACATTATGTATACTGCCATGTATGAATACCCTACTCAACTTAGCATTATATATACTGCCATGTGTGAATATCCCACTCAATTCAGCACTATGTATACCATCAAGTGTTTATATTACACTCAACTCAGCATTATGTATACTGTCATGTATAAAAGCCCCACTCAACTCAGTAAATGTATACAGTCATATGTGAATACCCCACTCAATGTACATTATTTCTTATAAATCACACAGAATTCCTTGCTCCCATTGTTGCATCTAAACATGACGTATTTTTTCTTTTTGAATTATTTACTTATTCTTGGATAATTTCACGTGTGGATACAATAAAGTTAGATCATTTCCACCCTTGCTTTTCCATCTGTGAGTAATACCTCCAAAACTCATGTCCCAACTTCCTGTCTTTTTATGTTTGTTATAAGATTATAATATTACTTTATTTCTCCCTTCTCTTTCCTCCCTCCAAACTTTTCACATACCCCTCCTTGTTCTCTTTTAAATTCATGGTGTTGTTTTTCATGGTCATTACATGTATTTATATATATAAACATATGCATAAAAATTTCTATATATGATCCACCCAGTTTATATAATGTTACCTGGATGAACCTTTGAATATCCAATGTTATGTGTAATAAATTTTACAAGGATGCCAGTGAGATGCTTTAGTTGGTAGAAACACTAACAGCAAGACTCACAACCTGACTTCAGTCGTAGGAACCCACATGGTATAAGAAGAAAAAAGCCCTTGAAAGTGTTCCCTGACTTCAACAACACACATGAAATGGGTGCACTCACACACACACACACCACTACCACCACTATCACTAACAACAACAACAAATAAAATTAAAAATTAAATACACAAGACTTATGTATATATTTGCATCTTACTTTATTGACTTTATATGGCCAATTATTCAAATATTTACTGAACAGACATTGTATTCAATATTATAAAATACATTAATACCTGTTTAATATAGGCTAGCAAAGGGATTTGGGGGGCAGCTGTGTTCCAGTTGTATTATTTTATTTTCTTGCTTTTGAAACAGAGTTTCATTGGGTAGTCCAAGCTGACTTTGACTTCACATGAAAACCAGGGATCTACCTGTCTCATCCCCCAAATTCTGGGATTATAGATACATAACACCACACTCAGCTTTTTAAAATATCATTTTCTAACACACAATGACATCTGTACTCATGTACAAAACAATAAACTAAGAAGTGATATTCAGCACTAGTTCTCACAGGCATGCAAAATGGTCTCATCCATTGTGTGTTCTATTCCCTTGCTTTATTTGTCTATTGATTTTCCTAGCCTTTGCTTTGTGCTTGCCTTTATTCCTTTCCAGACAAAAGAAACATAATTTTGGAATTTTATTTTCATGCAATATTGTTTGGTCCATTTACTTTAAAAGAAAGTAAAAGGAAAATGCTTTTTAACTTATATTTTAATCTTTTACAGAAAAATTATTTTATTCAAAATATTTCAAGTGAAATATATGTGTCTCTATCCATGAGTGTCCATGAAAGCCTGAGATTATGTAGGAAGACAACATTTTGTCCCAGTTCAGGCATCAATAATCTCATACATAATGAGTCCCACCAGTGAGATTATTGATCCTGTATTGGTTTCCAACAGACCCTCTGTTTTTCTTACTTTTCTGTTGCTTTGATAGAAGATCCTGACAAAGACAACTCAGGAAGAAAGAGTTTGCTTTAGCTTACAGTTCGAGAGGAATGCTATGCATTATGATGGGGAAAGTATGGCAGCAGGAGTGTACCATGCATCATGACAGGGAAGACATGGCCCCAGGAGAGTAGCATGCATCGTGACAGGGAAGACATGGCAGCAGGAG
>PVIU01005469.1:0-113172 GCA_004026605.1 Ondatra zibethicus | reverse complement strand
TTTCAGAATCAGAATATAGCAACTCACCGAGTAAAGTTGAATTTGCTTTAGAATTTTAGAGTTGAAAGACAAAAGGGAAATCTCTGTTACCACAGGGAACAGACCCAAACCTATGCCACTTTATTTTATTTTATTCCATGGGCACTTGATTTTGTTTTATAAAGAGTCTCCTAGTCTTCGATCAACATGCTTGCTGATCATGTACAAGGTTCTGGGTTTAGTTCCCAGTGTCATAAATTGACAAAAGCAAACAGATCTTCCAAAAGGTGGGATGACATTTGACTTTCAAAATAATAGTAATAAAATGCTTGACTTTCTTTGAGAAACAAAGCTAAGAACCTTAATTTCTGAAATCATCTTCCCAATCCTCATGAGTGGGTAGAGATGTCACATGGAATTTTGACCACACAACCATACTCCACTCACACACACCATTTCAGAGAGATACCCAAGTTCCCTCACAGGATTGAGTCTGTCTAGCATCTACAAGTCACCAGAACACTTCTGAACTCTGCAACAGTTTGTCATCCATAGCGTAACGTCTACTTTTAGGGCACCTGAGTTTCAGGCAGCCCCTCACTAGCACTCATGCTTAGTAAATACAGAATTTCTTCTCTGTCACATGAATGGCCAGATAAATCACTTATGTATTTTTTTATGACAGGCAATGTCCCATTGCTGACAAGAATAAAGACAACATACTTCACTTTACATGAGAGATGACGCTGATCACCTCTGTTCCACTGAGACTCCAGGTTGGTGACAATTCACGAAAGAGGACTTGCTGAATGACTATCTTTTAGTTACCACATGGGTCCCACTGTCATAAAAGGACAAACAAGAAACCAAAGGCCAGAACTCCTAAAGAAGCAGGTTCTTACTCCACAGCAGCAGGCTGGACTTAGATGCTTAGCAGGTGAGAAATTCATCAGGTTTTTCTCACTGAGCCATTGTACATTCCAACTGGAATTTCACATCTCATCTTGATTAAAACCCAACTACTCAACATTGCTGCCATCAAGTCATAGATCGCATAAGAAACTCATGGGAGTAATAATTCATATATCTATTAGAGAAAAAGTGTTTTGAAACAGTAATGCACAGAAGAATTATCCTCCAGCAATACCCTACTGTCCCTGTCAAACAACAGTTCTGCATGTAAGCATGCTTGTCTAGGAAGATATTTCTGGCATATGAACATCACAGAAACAAAGTCTATGTTTTAAAATTCCATGTGGGCAATAGGAATAAATAAAGTTGTCCTCTATACTAATTATCAGTGTTTAAGAATATTTTACAAAATAGACCTCATACCTAAAAGTGGATATCTTAAAATATAAAGAATATTCAGAAAATGCAGCCATGTCTGTTGTTAGGCCTATAAGCTAGCAGTTTCTTATCCAGACAGATTCACCAACAACAAACTATACAGAAATGTGCTTCTCGTTGAAAAACTAATTCAGGAAAGTGCTCTTTCAGCCTTTCTTTGAACTGTATAGTAATATCTCTTTGAATAAAGAGTGAGTTGTGTAATTAAACTACCTCCCCCAAAAGGCAGAACGTTGACAGCAAATTAACCCATGAAGAATAAAGTGATTTTAAATGTGACCATTGGGAATTCAATAAACTCTTCAGTAAAGTCTTGATTTTTAATATAACAATTACATTTATTTAAATTTTTATTCTTAGCACCCACTCCACAGTCTGTCATTTAGTGAAGGATAAAATGTATCAATAAACAAATTGGCCAATTTTTATGTAATTGGCCCCCAAACCAGTGAAGTTTTAGAGGCTGGTAAGAAAGCTTCTATACACATCCACTAGGTGGCGACCAGGGACCGTGCGTCTCTCTAAACTACAGCCCCTCCGATTCATAAAGTAAATGAAGAGCTGTGTTATTAATTTTTACCGTCGTGCCCCCTCTCCTCTAATATTTGTTTAATCAGCTGTTTCCGCTAATCCTCTTCAAACACTATTGATTAAAATCTCTAGCATAGCCATATTTCTGTTTTGCCTTACTTCCCTAACGTTTTGTTACCTTCTGAGTGGCAGGGTAAGTAAATTTAAACGACATAGACGAAACGATGTGGTTAGTAATAGTGACTACAGGTAATCGAGAAATTAATTGGAAGCAACAGAAGGTTAGGATGTAAAAATCATTTCCAAAGTATCCCTTAGCTGCTACTGGAATTTTAATTGGTGGGATACCATTAATCCTCAAACTGTAATCTGGAAAAATAAAATATGTCTGGGGTAAAAGGAGATGAAAACTGGTATTTTCTGAAGGAAGTAATTTCCTGAGTATGGTCCGTCTTCATCTTTTCAGAGATGAAGCGCAAAGACAGTCCAAACATCTTCTTCAGGAGCCAGGAAATATCGTTCCTCCACGCCCAGAACAGTAAAAGAGGCGACTGTTCAGACCATCCACCATAGGGATTTTTCTGTATACCCTGAACGTATTTATACTGGATGTGTTACTCACTCCCAAAGGAAGGAAAACGAACTGAAACCGCTAGGGACATAATGACTCGATTCTTTTCAGTGAAGGTTTCTTCAGAACTTCTAAATTAGTGTCAGTCATTCCTCTCAGAGACAGTGCCTTGTTGGAAATAAATGGCTCGCTTCATAAGAACACGGTGTTCCCCTCTCATAGAACGCCCAGGCCCACTGGGTACTCCTGTTTGGACCACTGGCCTCTGGTTACATTCCTCCCAAGGTCCAGTGCTCTTTTAAGGTTGCTGGCTTTCTTCTAATCTCTCAATCTGCTCTCAGAAAATGTACCTTTTATTTATTTTCTATTTTTAAGCAATGTACAGTTTAATCAAAGAGGTCACAAAAAAGAAAAAAATAGAATAATTTTATCAGTCTGTTAAAACTATTCATATCTATATCTGTATTCATATAAAGCTAAAGACTAAAACTTAATAGTCAGGTGTCCTTTGACAAACATTCTGTTTTATTAAATAAGATGAAAAAGACTCTCATTCAAATAAATAAATGAATCCATATATTTTTATTAGATAATAGTTCTACTTTTATATCATTAAAATGTAAATGATGCTGAAATGAGTATAAAGTTACAGAAAACGTTGGACACTGAAGTAATCAAATAGAAGTGGTTACCAGAAACTACATTTGGAATGAATAAATATTACATTTATTAGGAAATTAATTCATAGACTTTATTTCTTAATAACCATTGGGTTCTAAACAGCCAGCCAGTATGTTTTATTTTATGACATCACACTGGACCACTTACAGGAACATTTTTCCACCCTCAGAGTTCCCAAATGTACTGGTTACTTTGTGTACTTTTCCAGTGATAAATGAAAATAAAACAACTTATTTTCAGCCGGATAGACTGTATCATTTGAGCACAACAGGCATATTCAATTGAGAAGAACAACTTAATCTAGCCCCAGGAGTCCAGGCTTGCTCTCTTAGTGAGTAGCTTCAATGTGCAAACAACTCTCAAGTAACTTTAGAAAACGCTCTTAACAGCTACGACTTGAAATGTTTTTTGTTCGTTGACATCATTCTCTGTATGAAATGAATCGTAATTATCTGTTCTTAATTTTACAGTTACCCAGAGAGAGCTAGTTCAACATGATGTTTCGAAGGTTGTTAGTCTAATAGGCATTACCTATGACTGAAGTAACTTTCTTTTCCACATAAACCTATATATTCCCCAAGACAGAAATTATAAATCTCGGGTGGACATTCCCACTCCACAGCTCTTTTTCCAGTCTGTATTAATCCGTTTCTCATCTCAGATGCTATGGAACTGTTTGTTGAAATACAGATGGAAAAGTCACCACTTGGAACCACATGCCTCTCAGATTAATGGCAGCAGTAGCAAAAACTAGAAAAACTTGAGTTAGTTCTTTCTCCACATCTAGACAGATCTTGTTTATTGCAATGATATTTTATCTGACAATAAACTTCAAAAAGTGGAGTGTTAAATAAAAACTGAAGAAAATAATAAAATTTGTTTACTATGTACATACGATATATACACAATGTTCTGAAATATTTAAGGCACCAAGATATTCATGAAAGAGGGGGAAAAAAGAAACCCACCAAACAGAAATGCTGCAAGTTTTACCTTGTCCTGAAATGCGGTGCAGAGGCTTTGGAGTCCCACTTACTCGGGAGTCGGAGATGTACTGAGGCTAATGCTCCTCCTGACCTTAAGTTTGTCTCTGGGCGAGTGTGGTGTGGGTGTGTGCGTCCGAGCGCGTGTGTGCAGAATGTCTCTTTGTGGTGCTGGATGGCAGAGGTCCTGATCCGGGGGTGAAGGAGGCACTCCCCACCAGGAGCAGAAGGAAAGCAGCAAAGCGTCACCCGGAGAGTTCTCCTCCCAGATCCTCTAATTACAGCCTAACATGCTCTCCATGCAAACTTCAGGGGGAAGGGAGGGGCAGCCCTGCGCCCAGACCTTGTAAAACAGCAGCAGCCTTTTAGATGACTTTCCCTCTGCTCAGATCCGGACGAGTCAATTCTGGAGTTCAGGAAAAGCAGCAGGCCCAACCACAAGCCCCCACCCACACCATACCTCCTGCTCCCCTTCTGCTCTGGGCTCTGTCCACAGGAGATGCTGTGTGGGATCTGTGGGATAAACTGTAGCCTCGGCTGACACCCTACACAATTGTCACCTTGTTGTTTTAGTCTCTTCTTAAAAGGAAAACCCAAGGGTGGGAGAATTCTTTCCCCTGCAGACAAGTAAGGTAACAGCACACCAAAGTTCTAAACTTTTACTCAAATTGTTTTTTCTGCCCAAATTGTTGGCTACTGGACTCAGTATCAGTATTGGACCAATTCTTTCTTAAACCCTAACTGCTATTGTATCCTTGGATGATAGTGCCTAAGAACCTGAGTTTATTTATAGAGTGAGGAATGCAAGGGGGAGTCTGGTGGGTGGGGTTGGGTTATAGATCCACACTCAGGATTAGAACCAGATGTCACAGGCGCGCGCGCGTACACACACACACACACACACACACACACACACACACACACACACTTAAAATAACTACTGGGGAAGATGCTTGGACACGCGGGAAAACGCCTCTTGAACAAATAGGCATTTATTTATAACTCGGGGGAGGGTATATAGGTCCATTGATTCATTCCCACCTTGAGTAACCAAGGGGTTTGGAGAGGAAATGGCTTCATATTTCAATAACAGAGACACCTTTGATTGGGCCTAGGAAAAGAGGAAAGAAGAAAGAAACACAGGGCAGGAAGCAAAGGGCAGTTGAAGCAGCCAAGGAGGGAACTGGTCTGGCATCAGGGCTGAGGACAAGCAAACAAGCCCTAGGGCCCCACAGGCGGGGAGGAGGAGAGAGCAACCGCCTGAGAGCCGGGTGCAATACGGTGGACGTGGGCCCTGGGCTGCACCCCCTGCATCCCGGGCACTCCGTGGTCCCCTGCCGTCAGCCCAGGAGGGAAGGCAGCTCACCCACTGTGGGGGGCCACAGCTGGGAAGGGGACCAGGAGCAGTGGTGGCAGGGACCAGAAGAAGAAAGACTCGAGACTCTGGGCAGATGAGTTAGTGAGGTGTAGGCTGGAAGGAAGGTGATGAGGGATTCCGGGTGGAGTAGGTGACTGGGGGAGAAGCGCTAGTGGTGGCAGAGGCTGAAGATCCGAGTCCTTTGGCTAGCAGAGAGCGGCGCTATTGTCTTAGAGATAGGTCCTAAGTGGCGCGTTGCTTGCTCCAGGACTTCAGAGGGAGTCAGGGAAAGCGGTGGCCGCGGGGTTATGGTGGGGCAGATTCTTCCCGCCTTTTTGCGAGCTGTCTCAGACTTCTTGCCCAACCCCCTCCCCTGCCTGCCACTGGATCTTTGGGGATTTAGGTGCCTGTTGGAAAGATTTTGCTTATTTGTTTCTCTATTTTATTTTTATTTTGTAAAGACGAACCATATCTCTCCAAGAGAAGATAGTTAAATTTGGAACAAAGCATTTCAAAGCGAAACCTTTATTCAACAGGCAGCCAGACATCTTTCTTGCATCCCCAAATCTGGGCAAAGTGTTTGTCTTCATTTGTTCTGTTTCTTCACGCCGGAACAGGCTACAAGTTTTGCAGTTTCATGTCAATCATTGGGTGGCTCCCTAGACAGATGATATTTAAGGTCCCACATTAACTGCCAATAAAAATAAGGCACACCTCTGCTTTTCAGCTGAGAAGAATCTGTATGCAATTTTGTTGAAAACGTTCAGGGTAGTAGGTATTTTAAAAAGCACCCTCCAGGTGGGAAAGCTGATGGTGGTGAGTGGCCATGAAATTGTATGAAGACAGTTTAAATACCACTCTCTTTCCTTCAGTTTCAAAACGTAATTTCATGCAGTTGCCTGGGAAGTATATCAGATCGGATGGCTCAGGATGGCACTTGTGCCCGTGTGTGTGTTCTATTGTATGTCCACTTATTCCAACAGTGTATTAGGCAAATTTAATCCATTCTTGTCTTTTCACACACGACAGTTTGATTTGCAAATTAGTCACACCGTAATGCATTACACTAGAATTTATTTATTTATTTTTTAATCATTTCAGGTATGACCTCGTCAATAGAGATAGGTTTTCAGAAACAAGGGCCTCTTACCTCTGAGATTTTCAGAAAGGAGGGCCACAAGCTACTCTGTCCATCCTCCCCTATTCCTGTCCAGCCTCCACTTTCCAGTTGGTTGCTTGGTAACTAGTCTTTATTGTAAGGTCCCTAGCTGTTTCCTCACAAATATTAACCTTGTGAAGAGTGTGTTCTAAAGAGTGGTTTACAATCGATTGGGCTGATATTATATACAATTCCAATCATTTAGGTCAAGTAATTTGCTTATTTTCTTTCTCATTCTAAAAGACTGCGTGTGTATGTATGTGTTAGATGAATATGCATCAAAAAGGTTTATAAAGGTACACACTATTTAGGTCAACTGTTCAAATTTTGCATTGGAGGACAACCATTAAAACAAACAGGTTGAAATATCTAAATTAAGCATGTAAATAAATACAGAGCTATTTTCTTCCCTTAAGATATTTTACAATGGTATACATTATAAAAATTCAGATGATATTAATATCTTTCCAAGGAAAATATAGCAAAAATACTCTGCATTCGGTTCTTCTAATTATTAATAAAATTAATTCAAATGGTTCTATAAAGTGTAACTTTCATTTTTGCTTATTGTAATATAATTTGTTTAAGTAGGGAAAACCAGAATATACACTAGAATATTCAACCATTCTTTCCCCCTAATTCATCAACAAAGGAAATTTTTTCTGGCTTTCACCTCATTTGGGTCTGGATGGGTACACAATATGAACATAGCATTAGCGTTTGCAACATAAAAAATAGAACTTAAAATATCATTAGTCTTTGATACGGAATAAATTCATTCCCAAGCAGAATGTTATTCCTCCTGGTATATTATACTTCCAATAAAATATACATTTATATTCAAATGGAGATTATCTCAATTCATCCCCTCTTGTAACTCCCAAACAGGCTGTTCTATTATCCATTAGATTCCAGAGAATTGCTTCCCTGTGAACTCTTGTTTCCTGGAATTTTTGCCTTGGGCTAATATTATACCTGGTTGAACATCTGCTAAGATAAAGGTGCAACTTGGCGCACTCTGAGGCACCGGGGGAGAAAAGCCATTTGACCTTTCTATCTGAGGGCTCAGAACTTCATTAAAGCGCCTCTTGGGATTGCGGGCATAACCATGAGAAAGACATCGTTTGTAATTAAGTCCTTCCCACTGGCTATATTCCTGTTGAACTCAATGATTAAAATACAAATTCAATATTCTAAATGGTCACGAAGCATTTGATAAAAGGTTATTTTACTCTTCGTGCGATGGGGGAGGCAGCTTTCCAAGGGCCTGCTTCCTGTGCTCTCATTCAACAACCGTTCTGCAGACAGACGCTTCAAAAGGGCACACGAAATAATTAGGCAATAAATTGTTCAAATGCTAGGAGCTGTGCTCCTTTAGAAGCTGGTAAATCCAAGTGGATACCACAACCGTGATAAATATTCTCAGTTCCAGAGAAGTACGTGTCTACATGTGCCCATGTTTGCTTGTTGGCTTGGCTTTGCTTTCCCAGGACCACCAATCAACTTTCCCTTAACCGGCTCCTCTCTCAGTTTCTTCTGTACAGATTATCAAACCTGCTAATTTATTTTCCCTAAAAACATTATCATGTATCTCATTGTTAACTATACTTTTCCCTATTCACATTCAGCTCCATCTCTTTTTTAAAAAAATATATTTAAATTTACACGATAACTAATTAGAGATGGTGAGAACTAATTGGAGATGAAGAGAATCAAAATCAGAATAAAATGAAACTCAAAGAAATAGATGCACAGAAATGTGCAAGAATAGAAGACCCATTTATTGACATGCATTTTAAAATTTCTGTATATATGATATACATCTCCCTCCTTTACAGTTCCACGTTATGAATAAGAGCATCCATCCATTTGCGCTACTGTGATGTCTTGTATTTTTAATTTTTATTTTCATACATTGATTTCTTGAATCAAGTGACATATAAGATCTCCAAGGACACATATTCTATCTCTGTATCTTCACTTTTTTTTAATAGCATTGTAGTTAGAAACTTATCAAAACTGCTTATTGTTGTCATTGAAAGTGGTGGTAATAGAGATTATTTGTATGTAAAAAAGAAAATATGAGTAATAGAGAGTACTGAATTAGCTACTTTAGAGTGTTTTGCATCTAATAGCCAATGCATAAATAATAAATCCTCAAAGTCTGATTAATAATTTTATTATTGTTATTGATCTAATATAATTAAAAGAAACATAATGCATATTTTTCTTCTCTGCTTGGCTGATGAATGATTGTGTAAATGACAATCAATGAAGACGAACTGTTTGTTCTTTTGAGAAACTAGGTTGAGGTGAGTGAGAAAATACTGTTATTATCTTAGAATTACAATATCAATCACTTGAATATTGATTTTCCCCCTTGCATCTGTATAGCTCTTTTAAATTTTAACCAGTAATAACTATAAATAAACATAGTCCTTTTGTATTTTATTTCTGTTCTTTTCTTGTTACCTTCAAAGGAGAGGCTGTCAAGTCTAATTGGGCTGGAGTGATTTATATCTAGTCTTTGAAGGGTAAAAGGAGTGAATTAGCTAATGCATCAAGGTTGGCAAAGGGCAAAACTGCCCAGAAAAGCCCGGAGTATAGAGCTGGGGTTATTTTGAAGTAATGGAAGATGTTTTAGAGTCGTGAGCTAGAAGGAGTCATACAAGCTAGTATCAGAAGCCCACAAAGACAAATTTAAAGGAAGAGATAGCAAAGGGGCCAAGGTCAGGAACAACCTACCAGGAAACTGGAAGATAATGACACAGAAATATTTAGAACAACTTGTCTTTGATTAAATTGGTTAAAATAAGTATCTGGTTGCTTTGAAATTTTATATATGTTTATGTTAAAGTTGATAGGCACAATACAATTTTTCTAATATTTCCATAAACAGAGAATTACTTCTGCCTTGACAGTTTGGGGTAATAATTTGTTAAGGCTTTTAAAGAACAATTAAGCATTCTCCCATATATAATAATATACATAATTTTATGATACCATTTTGTGTTAGAACCATCAGAAAGCTCAATTTATTTTATGGACTGACCAAACTGAACATTTTAGAAGGGGCCTTTGTTTAGCGCATGCAGAAGTCGTCTTTCAATGCATTTATCTCGAACACTTCTTTTCAGAGTAGCCCAGCCTATTGATTCTACTGAGGAATAGGAAACCTGCGATTCTTCCTTCCCACTATCTAGTTGTTCCAACATATAGCTAAATTAAGACACTAAAGGCTAAACTCCATCAGCAACTGAGCAAAAAGAACAAGAGGAAACATTTCTCCTTTTGGTCCTAATTACTGCTAGTTTCCTTGTGTAAGATGTAATAATTCTTCAGTAGCCCTGACCAAAATGTCAAGCTTGCTGGAGTATATGCCTGCTGTTATGTTTCTTTTAAGCTTAAAGGCAAGTTAATTTGGCAAGAACATGAAAATATTGAAGTGATAAAATTGGTCCATCTCTCAGCTCATACATGTATGTAGAGAATTGTTGAGTAACTTCAGAGTCTGGGACCTCTAGTTTCTCACCAATTGTAACTTCCACCATCAGCTGTTCTCTTCAAATAACACTTAAAAATTGATGTATAATGCTTTTTCAAAATTAAAAGAAGCGAACATGATCTAATTAGCTGTTTTCCTTTAGAGAAAAGTAAATTGAGCCTAGTGAATAAAGGTTTGTCCTAAAGTCAATCTGTTATTTTGCTTCCATATCTGTTCATTTCTGTATCTGGACACGATATGTATTTCTTCTAGAACATAGTCAGCATATTTTTTTTTCTTCTTCTGTGTTCATTATTTGATATCTCTATTGTGGAATCTACTACAATTGGAATCATTATTTTCTTAACTTATCTGTTTTCTCCATCATGTCAAGGACAAACTGTTCGATCATGCCAGTTTGTTTGTAAATCTCTCAACACTGCTCCCCATTGCTCTCAAGCACAGTATCTACACATGTAAGTGTAAAATAAGATGCTGAATTGACTCTAACCTGAACAGCTGAGGGCATGTGCCAGTGGCAAGACATTGTAAGGCAGTTTTCAGTTGGGTTTGATTTTAAACATTTATTTATTACTGTATGTGTCTGTGAGCTCATGTGTGTGCGACCGTCTTTGAGTCACGGCACATATGTGAAGGTCAGAAGGTGGTTTTTGGAAGTCTGTTTTCTTCCTCCATCCTGCTGGTCTAGGGATCGAACTCAGGCTGTCAAGCAGGGCCGTGGCAAGCACTTTTCTGTAGGATCCACCTCCTAGCTCAGCCTTATACTATTTAGGTTTATCTTCTGTAAGAAAATCAAAACCAAAAACAGAGAACATAAATAAAACAAAAATATAGACACAACAGCATATTTTGATTTGGGACTCAGTTCGACTCATTTAATGTTTCTCAGACCTGTTATCTTCCTATTTTGAATCTGTTGTTGTGACTGGAGCCCATTCTTTGGGAGGAACATTCCTGTTGTTTTGCTTGTCAGTTTTCTTCCTCACAAGGGTCGACGTTGGTGTACTTTTAACACGACTGCATTTTTTCTTCATTCTGAACATAGCGCGCCTTTCGTCAAAACCTTTTCCCAGCAAGGCTTCCTAGAGAGCGGGGCTCACAATGTGTGAGCTGTGTTTGATTTTGTGACCTAGATGTTAAAATCTACACTGATTTACTAGACTGGGCCTCTGAGTGATGTGCTCCACTTTTCCAATTAATCCAGCAGTAGAAACTACTTTGGGTCTGGTTCATAGAATGTACTTGTCTGTTAGACTCCTTAAATATATTTTAATTACCTAAATCACTGTGCATGAAGCTTTCTTAAGTAAACAGCACTCTGCATAATGGAACTTTGCACTCTGCTTTTAAAGTCTCTCTGCTTTTATATGTAGACTCAAATAATAGAGAAATATTTTTGTAGTGCAAATACTGTACTTGATACTATTGTACTTTGGTTGTGATCCATTTGTGAACTTCCTTGTGACCATGAGGCTTAGCACACTTTGAGCATTTTGTATTGAGCAAGGCTTTAAAGCAATGAGCCCTCCCCTCATCTAAATTTTTCATTAATGAATCCAAAATGTGTCATATTGTTTTTTTGAGTTTTCATTTTAATGCTGCCATGTCATTTAGGAAGCTGCCTGTGGAATCCTGTGACCTCCTGATCCATGGCAACAAAGAAAACACAAACAAATACAGGTTTGGGAAAATTTAGTATTTTTAAATTCAAAGCAAGCTCTAATGAATCTCTTAAGAGTCTAGAGAACTTAGAAGAGGAATAAGTTGTAGATAAGTAACGCTGTGCATGAGGAGCCCACAGCAGCCTTTTGCATAGGGATTCTTTGTGCTTAGTTGACCAGTATGCAAGCAGCTTCACCGCTGCTAATGCTCTTTGTTCCTGGAAGACTTATTTCCCATTTTGCATTTTTGCTATTAAAATCATGAATTATTGAATGTGGTGTTAAGGTTCATTGCATATATTTCATCTCATTGTAAAATATGTCTGTCACATTGTGATCACCCTCCTAAAGAGAAGTACGGACCTCGCTTCCTTCTGTCACATGTCTAAAAATAATTGAGCTTGAAGCATATTTTGTCACACTAATTTTTCAAAGTTTTGTCTGTCAAAGGACCTTTTTCCTTAGGCGTTAGATAAGAAAGAAGACTCTTAAATAATAAAATACTCAATTTTAAGGCCTATAATCTTTCTGTATGGTGGAATTATCAAAGGATGGGAATTAATAGGCAATGGTTGTATATTTCTTTTCTCTCTTCTTATTAATATTTTTAAAATTAGACTTCTAGGGGGAGAGTAAATTGACACAATCTATTTTTATTGGTTCAATAGGATAAGTGTTTTAGTTAAGGTTTAAGTTTTATTTCAAATTGCAAGCAGATTTTACCTTAAACTATTATTTGGGAAGTTACAAATGATTAAAACATTTATCATTTTTTAGGGCTTTCAGTCACCTAAGCTTGTGTTTCTGTATCAAAATGCTATGGGTAACTATGAGGGAGTTATTTGCTCTTTGCTGTGCATTGAAGACAGTACAAACATATGGAGGAGTGGAGATGTCTCACTGGGCGAAAGTGTTTCTTGTGTAAGGATAAGGACAGCAGTCACACAAAAAGCTGCACATGGCTGCATGTGCATGCAGTCCTAGGACTGGGAGTGGGCAGGGGTGGAGCATGTGGATCCTACCAGGCCAGTAGAGATGTTCCCCTTCAGGTTGAGTGACAGATGCTGCCATAGCATAACAAGGAAGAAAGCAATAGAAGAAAAAGAAAAATCCAATGTCCTAAACTGGCCTCCATTTGCAAGTATGTATCACACATATACACACACAACATATACATACATACAGTATCACTGATCTTGCCTCTAGATGCAAGTATGTATCACACTTATACTCACAACACACATATGCACACTGCATCACGTACACACATAAAAATAAGTGTACATTTATAAAAATTGGTGTAATGCCTTTATATGTTTATGTATGCTTTATGTGCTTGTTTATATTTGTATTATGTTTTTTGTACATGCATTTGTGCCGTGTGTGTGTGTTTACACATGTGCAAGTTATTATCCATCAAGGATTTCATATTCTTGACAAAGCACATCCCCTTTCAGGGGAAAAACCTATCTCTGAATCTTTAATACTGAGTAAAGTTACAAAGGGCCAGTCTTTTTAAAATTCTAACTATCTTGCTAGAAAAATTTTGGTTGATATAGCTCAAAAATATCATTTTATTTTCTCCTCCTAAGAATTGTCTACCAGTGCATGAACATAGTCACGTCTGCTTTTAATTGAGCAACTGAACATAGTAAATAGCTTTGGGGAGAAATTACATTCTTGATCTGTTAAGATATTTAAAATCTTGCTTGTAAAAAAAAAGAAAACATCACATTTGTTGTTTGTGTATTTAAATATGGATAAAATTATATTTTAAAATAGGTTAAATATATTTGTACCATATAAGATTACTGTTTTCCAAGTTCTAAACACTTTTAGTAATTAAATGTGTAGTTACAGGAAAACAAGATTATTAAAAGCCCTTAATTAAGCTCCTTTTCCCTGTGTTTGCTTTCTTATGACAGTTTCACAGGAGCAATGATAGTGTGGACACTGCAGTCGATTTGGGAAAAATAATCTGTAAAGTTTTCTCCCTGTAGAACATGGTTTCAGTGTTCTTGTCACGTACTCGTCGGGCATCCTAAGTCCCTTCAGAGGGCTTGTTTCATTAGTTTGATCTGTCTTCTTCAGTTGCAGTGAGTCACCCTATGGCAGGAATACAGTGCATGTCAGCCTCTGCTTGGCTTTTATATTCTGTGATAAAGTCTTGACCAATATTTGATTTTTTGAAAATAATGAAGTTATTTTAAAAGTTTAAAAAAACCTAGAAGAAAGCAATAACTGCACGATGAAATTTGAATTTCATGGCCAGTAGGTCCTTTACCAAATATTTGAATGGCACTGTTACTTCAGCCCGGACTGTTTTCCTACCTACTTCAGAGTCTCCCAGCAAATCTGCCTCCGTGTCTATTAATCAGAGATCATAGTGAATCAGATTGAACTGAGATGATCCTATTTATGGACCTAGTAGGAGACAGCATGGGTGGTATAATTCAAGGCTCTGAAAGAGGTCGTCTGTCTCTTCCAAATTAGTTCCACCAAGCTTCTGTGGTGTTTGGAGAACACCTCATTGGGGTATTTTGCAGATGTTGCTATTAAAATATCTCAGGAAGGGCATTTTATCTTCTTTTTTTCCCAGGCAGTTATAAAAAAAAATGACATACTTACTACCTCCTTTTAAGGTACAGTGTGAATAATTGGATGTTATTAAGTGAAGGGCAATCTTCTGATCTGTAAATAACATAAAAAGGTATGACTGTTTTCTTGGGCAGGCAGAGATTTTTAACTGGAAAATTTGAGAAGTAAAACTTTGCAAAACCTCAGCACAGATCTGTCAGGTTTCAGACGTAGATCAAAAGACCCTTTCCTGAGAAGGGGAATAGGGCGAGATGGTAAATAGGAGTGGTTATCTGAATGTATTACACAGCTTTGAAAATATGGAAAAATGAGCATTTCTGAAAAATTGAAGAACATTTTCTTCTCTCTCTCTCTCTCTCTCTCTCTCTCTCTCTCTGTGTGTGTGTGTGTGTGTGTGTGTGTAATGAATGAATGAGACAATAGGACAATATTGGATGAGCAATGTCTAGGGGCAGACATAAGGGGTACAGAAGAAATGCTGCTTAGCAACCCAAAGGCCATCAAAGCAACTCTTTGGCTTGTGGAATCACCATCTGCCTGTAAAGGTAATGAAAGTGGGACTGACTAGTGACAGCCCCGATTTCAATTGCTTCATATTTTTATTTAAAGCTGACTTTCTTATTTAGAGCTCCCAATTTCTCTTTCTGCTTGCTTCTTTGTATTAGATGGTAATGTGTTCTACATTAGCTGGAAGGCAAAATGAGGACCAAAAATAAGAAAGTAATGG
Organism: Ondatra zibethicus; assembly: GCA_004026605.1. NCBI lineage: Eukaryota > Metazoa > Chordata > Mammalia > Rodentia > Cricetidae > Ondatra > Ondatra zibethicus. The sequence continues at coordinate 98,070 of PVIU01005469.1, read as the reverse complement.
ACTTGGATTATTTCCCTAGTAAGTATTCAGAAGCCTGAATCATTAAGAGTTTGAATTAATTTCAGATCTTTGTACTAGAATTCCCCAATTTTAGTAAATCTTAAATGTTCAATAGTATTGTGAGTCGTGAAGTGAGTGCTGAGCTCTTCAGCAGATTTCAGAACTTACTTGCTCCACATAACTGATGCAATCTACTTTTAACTATCATCAGATTTAGATTTTGACAAAATATTTCTTTTTCTGAGTTAATTAAATGAGTATATACACAGAACTCAGAGTGAACAAACCACAGTTTATAGATTTTTGATGATGCTTAAATCAGAAACATCCACTGATTATAGGCAGCTTCCTTCACCTCTTTCATCTACAGTTCATCTACTCTAAGGATTATCATGGCTCCTAACTACTAATGAAGGAAGGCAGCAAGACACATACTACCAACCGCTCAATGAATATCTGCTGTCCTCCTTGGGGGAGCAGCCTTCTGAGCCTGATCAGACTGGAATGAAAGGTGACCCTGAAATTCTTGAGATCTTTTGCAGATTTCAACAGAACTAACCATAGTGTTGTTTCATAGGAACTTAATCTCGCTGTGTCCCCAGAAAAGTGCTTTGAGCTTCAATTGTGGAAAACATCAAGTACTACATGCTAGACAGTTTATTTAACAGGACAGCTACACCAGGTAGTTAAAGAGTGCACCCTTAAACTTGTGTCATATACATTGGGGCAGATTCTGTTGCTGTTGACTTGAACTCAGTCTAACAGTGCAGCCTGGCTGCTGCCTCCTCCGTATTTCAGTTCTGGAGATACAACTATTGATAGTACGTGGTTCATCGCTGAAGTTTCTGATGGCAGCCATATTACATGGAGTTAAAGTGATTCATTCCCGTAGCTTTTGTGAAAATATTCTCTGCTGGCTCTAATAAATCCGTCACCACGGTACTTTGTTTTGCACGTTTTCCCTGCTCTGTCATAACTTTAATGTTCTCCAGGTTTCAATCCTTGACCTGCTGTTTTTTGTCTCTTTATACGATTTCCATAGATGATCTCACTCATGTATTATATGGCAACCACTTGTAAATCTACATCTCCGGATTGTAGATTTTATGTTTAAATGTGTATCTCTGTGTTAAAATGGACCATCTCCATGTTAAGAGAATCATAATAAATCTCTTCTTTCCTACCTGGATGTTCAGAATCTTTATCCACCTTGCCTTTATCCTGAAAGCTCCAGATCATTCTCAGATACTCTTGTATTCTCACCCAGTCAGATGTACTTCTTGATGTTTTTCATATGGTTCCATGTACCTGAATCATTACTATCATTGCAGTCATCATATCTTTATTATTTAAATTCATTTAAAAACTTCCCAAAAGTCTCCATTTTCTCTTATACTTTCAACAATGATATATGCCAATCCTTAAGTAGTATATATTACCTGGTGGCTTCTGTTCTGAGTATTTACCTACATATAACGTTTTACTGCCAAGAGAACCCAGTGAAGATTTTTAAACAGGTGCATTTCACACAGATATAGTCAAGACGCACAAAGTTCAAATACTTCCGTCAAGAACTTAGAACTAGTGATTAAAGCAAACTGTAAATCCAGACAACTGACTTACAGAGTCCATTTTTTTTATTAATCTATATGAAAATAATTTATTAAAATAGCTGTTTTCTTGTTGCTAATTCTCCATGAAAGAAAAATCTCTTTCAGCACTCCTGAAAGGTTTAGTCTCTAGCGGTATATACAGCCTCCCTACACAGACTTTATAAGAATATGTGCAGCAATTGGTGGCATGGATCAGTTCCACTCCTTGTCTTTTCACACCCTCCATGGATTTTGGCTTTCACTGTCTCGTTACACTTCTTTCCTTTTTTGTTGTGCTGTGTCTGAGATTATAACATAATGTAGCTGATGTTGATTTAGAACTAACTATATAGTCAAGACTGTCTTCAAACATGTTGTCTTCATGCCATGGTACTCTCAGTACGGAGATTAGAAATGTGCCTCACTGCGCTCTGACACCACAGCATAAAAAAATTTAAACTGTTAAGTTGCAAGTGCCTTAAAGTTTAATAGATGATGATGGTGGTGGTGGTGATGATGCTAATATTCCTGGAAGAATTTAAAAATGCCCCATTCCCCAGATCCCCAGACTCTTAGCCCAAGTCTTTAGTGCTCTCATACTTTACTGAAACAAACTCCAATCCAGGTACTGCTATGAAAGAATTTTGTAAAAGTGAAGTCTCAAATCAACTGACTTGTAAGTAGAGATATTATTTTATTGGGATCACCTAATTACATGAGTTTGTTAAAAGCAGTGTGTGTGTGTCCTTTTAAAATGCAATCAAAAAGTTCCAAGCATTAGGAGGGACAGAACTGCCTCAATTGGCCTGAAGATGTAGAAGGCATTGTGTAAGAATGAGAAATGTTAAGAGTAGGGTAAAAACCATCAAATTTGTTGGCAACCTCAAAGACTGTTGGGATGTTATCCCATCTTAATTTTAGTAACGAGTCTTTCCTCTTATTTATTGATCAAGTCAACTAAATAAAGTCTTACCATTTTTTGATTTCTTTCACTTTTGCCCATGTTGACTTTCTCTAATGGTTTCTATTCTCTCTTACTTACTTTCATCTTCTTTAATATGTTTTCCCTCTGCTTAATTTGGGTTTATGTTCTGTTTCATTCTATAATATATTAAGGTAAAGAGTTCAGGGTGTTCATCTGTGGACATTTCATTTTTTGAGTATATATCATTAAATATCCCTCTATGGACTATTTTGTCCTCATTACACATATTTAGTATATTATGCATTTGTTTCTATGTGTTATGAAACTTTGTGTGGTTTCATATTTGGCCCATCGTTAGTTAGAACTGTGCTGACTTCCGCTCATTTGTTCATCACCTAAATGTCATTATGCTCTGATGTCTAATTTTATCCTGTTGTTGAAGAACACAAGCTTAGAGTTTTCTATCATAGAAAACCTTCTGAGGGATGGAAAGAGGGTTCAGCCATCAAAGGCTAGGCTCACAAACAAAATATAAGAAAACCTTTAGAGCCCTGTTTTCTGTTTCAGTTTATGTTCTCCCTGGGGTAATGTTTCACACACAATTGATAAAAATGTACTGTTTGGAAGAGGACATACAGATGTTGAAATGTCTATTAAAAGCTCCTAAACTCTATTTCTTTATGCTCTTCTTGTTGTATGCATTGAGACTGCTGCACTGAAATCTCCAATGCTTATTAATGAATTTTCCATGCCTTTAATTCAGTCAGTTTTGTTTTCTCTGTGTTAGGACACTGGATTTTGAAGTGTGGATGTTTATACTTCTGTATGTTCTTAATAGGTTATCATTATAACATTATAAAATATCCTTTTTACCTGGATATTTTATTTCTATGACACTATTGTCATAGAATCTATTTATTTGAAATTAATATCACCACACCATTGATCTTTTGCTATTTTTTTCTGGTCATGTATTTTCCATTATTTCTTTTCAATATATTTTTGTGTAAAAGATGAGTAGTTTTGTTATATAGGTGAGGTGTTTATTGATTTCTGTTGCTCATTTTTTTCTCATTATGTGTCTTATTATTGTCTCTCTATTTCTTCATTAATTTATTTTTTGTGTTAAATAGATATTGCAGAGTGTACTACTTTTATTTACTTATTTCTTCTTTTACTGTGTTGTTTATTTATATTTTAGTGATTGCCCATAGGGTTGCAAAAATTTTTTCACATAATTCCATTTACATTGATATATGTAGTCATAGTATTTCAAAGAGTACTCCAATATTGCTATATTCCATCTCTGATTCAATGTGCATTTTTGTTACAAAAATTCCACACTTGTGTGTTATATGTCTATTAATCTAGTTTCATAATTATTCTTTATACTTTTATCCTGTTTATATCTAATATCAGGAAGGAGTTAAAAAATAAAAAATATGCCTACTTTTTTTCTTTTCACTTATACCTATGAAGACTCAGCAGCCTGTGGTTGGTATTTCTCCTGTGGATTCACATGAGCTAATGCTCTTTCATTGCAAGCTGAGGAATCTTGTTATTATTCTCATAGGATAGATGTGTCAGAAGCAATTTTCTAAGTTTTGTTTACCTTGGAGCATTTTGGTTTTCCCATAACTTAAAAAGGAATTATTTATTACATTTATGTGCATTTGTTTGTGCCGTCGGGAGATTATACAGTCTACATGCACTTAGGAACCTGTGGAGGCCAAAAGAGCATCAGATTCCCTGGATCTGGAGTTCTGGGTGGTTATGAGCAGTCACATGGGTGCTGTGAACCAAACCCAGGTCCCCTGCAAGATCAGCAAGCACTTTGAAGAGCTGAGTCATATCTCTAGGTCCCTCTCCATAACTCTTAAAGCTTTGGAATTACAGACTATGATTTTGAGTCATTATGTTTTCAGAAATTCTTTCTAACTCTTTCCTTTCTCTTTATTTGTCTTCATGAATGTATGTTGTGGCTGTATTTCTATACTAGATATTATCTCACATCTGAGGCTTTGTCCATCATTTCAACATTTTGTTTCTCAGCCTAGACAATTTTAGGTCAAGTTCATTTATCTTTATCTTCAACAAACTCACTTACTGTTGAGTTCTTCTAGTGAATTTTTATTTCTATAAGTACATTTTTTAACTTTATAATTTCTATTCAGTTTGAAATATTTACTGTCTGTTTATTTACATTCTCTATTTTTGAGGCATTGTTTTCAATCTTTCAACTCCTTAATGGCATATTTTATATTTCATGCATAAACTCAGCAACAGATTGAAAGCCTTTATAGTAAGTCAAATACCTATCTTTTCTAATAAGCATCGTATATTTACTATTGTTTTCTTCAAACAGACCTACTTCACTGTTTTGTGGTTGTTTGGAATAGTGACATAGCAAACCAAATAATTTGCCATTATTGAAAACCAGACCCCCACATACCCTTTAGCAACAGGGATTGCTGTTGTATTTTACTTTTGGTTTTATGATTTTCCTGAAAATTATTTTGTCTCCTTTGAAGTCACTATCAATTTAATAAAGCAGCTAGCTCACAGTCATGCAGTTTCATCACTGTGAAATGCAGTAATGACTGGTGTGGCAAGAGATGCCCATGGGTGCAGTAGTGGTATGAACGTCATGGTGGGTAAGCACAAATCCCCTCCCCCCATTTCTGGTTTGGGAAAACACTATACTAGATAGCAATGAAATAACATTGATTCAATAAAGCTTGTTTTTCTTGGGATATAATATGATCATTTATCTTCCCCCAGCCCTTTTAGGAGATTACACAGCAAAAAAATACACTTCAAAGATAGCTAAGAGTTAACACTTAATTGAAATATTGTGACTTTTAGCAATTAAACAAAGTAAAATAAATCTTTTATCATTTTAATGACTATGCGTTACATCAACTAAAGGCTGTATTGTAACAGGTTTAATATGTTTTCATAATTGTGTTCAATTTCGTATATCTTCACTCAATTTCCCATTTACCAAGTGCTTTCTGATTTAATTTACGGACTACTTTGCAGGAGTAAGCACATGCCTGGTACCACAAATCTGGTCAAGAACCAAGGGTTGGGGGGGTTCACTGCCATAGAGGAGAGCCTGTAAATATTACTTTGCTAAATGCCCACAATATCCCACTGCCCTCTGAATTCCTGTCTCTTACTTGCTGGATAGTACAGTATAGCTCGAATTCTAATTGGTCTTAATAATAAAAACCTGGAGTCAGATACTGGGGTAAATGCTGAAAGATCAGAAAAGTAAAGCAGCCAGCCACTAGAGAGACCTTTTACCTCTACCTAATCCTCAGACAAAAGGGTGCAAGATCCTGTCTCCAGGAGTCCTTCACTGAATGAGCTGAGCTCTTGTCTCCTACCTTATATTCCTCTCTCTGCCCAGCCACATCCCTTCCTGTCTCCACCTTCCTAGTGAAGGGATTAAAGGTGTGGGATTCCCGAGAACTGGGATTAAAGGTGTTAGTCATCACCACCTGGCTCTCTTTCTCCTTTAGTCTGGATCAATCTCCTGTAGCCCACAGTGGCCTTGAATTTTCAGAGATCTACCTGCCTCTGCCTCCCAAGCGCTGGGATTAAAGGTGTGTGCCGCCACTGCCTGGCCTCTATGGCTAACTAGTGACTTGCTCCTCGCTCTGATCTTCAGGCAAGCTTTACTAACAAGTAAAAGATCACAAGCAAAATCTTACTAGAGTACAGCTCTTAGACCCTATCAGAGAAGGTTCTCTATGTAGGAGATGGTTGCTAATGCAGAAATTCCAGTTTTAATTATGAAGTTTCCATACAATATTGAGGGTGTCTGTGTATTGGCATGAAAAAAGTCCATGCTTTGGAAGTTGACAACTCTGTATTTGTCTTTATTTCCTCATTGGGGGCTGCAATATTGTCAAGAGGTGAGAGTTAAGGACATTTCTACTTCTTCCCTTCATGTTCTCCACTGGAAATTCAATTCCCCAGATACAGCTTAAATATCTCAGCTGGCCTCCTCTTTTCTCCAGTGGGTACTTTCACTTCAGGCTGTTAGACTGCTGCAAATTGCGGCTCATTACTTAAAAAAAAAAATCTCTACGGGTAGGTATTTTCCTACTGAGGGAGTTCTGAATCAAATTAAGTAATGACAAGTTTTCTGAATGGAGAGTCTCCAGGAAACTAGCAGACATGAAAAATAGCAGCAGTTCTCTGGGGGTGGGGCTTTTACAGACGTTCAAATCCACTCAGCTTCCAGGTACAGTCACACTGCTGGTTTTCTATTTGCCATGGTTACAGTACTGATGATTTTCATGGCTAGCATGGAAAATGGAAAGAGGGATAGGAATGGGGCAAGCCAGAACACCACAAAAGCTTTCTGTTTTGCCCTAACTTAGCCACTTTTATTTAATAACATTCTTTGAATTCTTGCAAACCATTGGTTACTTTGCAGACCTTTGGAAAAAGTTGAGCTTTCACTGCTTTTGACAGTGTTTCCATTAGTTGAAGAAGAGATGAAATTTGGAAGTCCTTGGTCCATGGTTCCAGAAATCTGCCACTTCAATTCTCAGGGTTCTCTATTCTTCTCTACCTTGAGTTAACACGCTTCTTAAAATATCTGACTTTGAAGTTCTTATCTCTAAAGTGAAGATTATAATATATGTGACATGGAGTTCTTGTAAGCATTATTTGAGAGATTATTGAGTGCTTCCTGGAATGACGAAGCTGTTGGAAGATGCTGTTTTCCCACAAATTCTTTGGTACTTCCATTGAAATAGTTAGTTCTAAGGTCTGTCTTAGAAACCAGCCGTGATTATTCCTACCAGTTAGGAGTAAGAGTTTGCCATTCTCTTTAGCATGCAGTTCCTTCTGCAATCTAACTTCAATTTACTTTTCCATTTACGTCCTCTCCTCAGAATAGTGTTAATGCTGATCTTCAGCCAGGCTGGTTTTCGTTGTTGTTCTTGTTCTTTTTTTTTGTAACTTATCCTTGAGTTGCAAATGAGGTAGGGTTGTGTTTCCACATACTTTCCTGTTTATTCCTTCCTTTGATTTCTCCTTTTCTCTGTTCTCCCTCACTGGTTTTTTGAAATCTTTGTGTTCACTGTAGTCTTAACCAGAGCAGAATCAATGAACCATGGCATTTCTTATTTTAGTGAAAGGCAGAAACATTTGGCCCCTGAAACAGCAGAGCTATTTTTGGGTCTTCCACCTCTTAATTAAATAGCCATCAAAACCTTCTGTCTTCAGACTATACACCTTTCAAGACAGCTAGGACCCCTTTCTTATTAAACTCTTTATTCATTTGCACTTTGAAGCACTGTCTATTTTTGCATCCAATTGCAGTCAATTGATTTAATTATTTTATCTTTGGTTCTATTTGACTTTATTGTGAACAGGACTTTTCAATGCCTTGGATATTAGCATTCCAGGATAATGTTACCCAGGGTTGAGTTACAAACAGTAGAATAAAATATAATTTAAAAGGTTTTAAGTATAAAAATCAGCAATATTCCAGAAAGAATATTAATGAAAGGAGTGTTTATAGAGTTTGTTCCTATAGAGACTTGCCCACAGATTTTAAAATAAAGGTTAAATATTTTTTAAATAATTCAATTAAAAAAGTTTAGACAATAGCTGTTATGCACTGGATTGTAAGAATAGAAAGTCAGTGTAAATACATTACCCACCAAAGCTGTTCTATTTTGATAGGCTTGTTGATAAGCTTTTACTCTCCCAGGTTTAATATATATATAATACACAAACCCTTGAATGTTTGTTAGTATACATGTATTAATATTAAATTGGCTTTGGTCTTTTAAGTTGAGCAATGAAAACTTTATCTCTCAGAATATGAATCTACTTGGCAGCACTGTTCCAAGAATTAGTTCATTATGTGTCTACATGTCCACCATAAGGCCTGAGTACTGTTTTTTATTTTTCTATGTGACCAATATTCTGTTTTTTTATTACTTTATTAATACTCGAATCAAAATTTCCACTTCCTCCCCTCCACCCGCTTCCCTCCAGCTCCCCCACTCACTCTCCAACCTCTTCCTCCAGTCCTAAGAGAGGGCAGGGTACCCTGACCTATGGGAAGTCCAAGGCCTTCCCCCCCCCATCCAGGCCTAGAAAGGTGTGCATCCAAATAGACTACGATCCCAAAAAGCCAGCACATGCCATAGAGACAAATCCCAGTGCCATTATCATTGGCTTCTCAGTCTACCCCAATTGTCAGCCACATTCAGAGGGTTCAGTTTGATCCCATGCTCATTTAGTCCCAGTCCAGCTGGCCTTGGTGAGCTCCCATTAGTTCAGGCACACTGTCTCAGTGGGTGGATCATCCCCTCGTGGTCCTGATTTCCTTGATCATATTCTCCCTCCTTCTGCTCTTCAACTGGACCTTGGGAGCTCATTCTAGTACTCCCATGTGGGACTCTGTCTCTATCTCCATCTGTCATCAGACAAAGGTTCTATGGTGATAATCAAGATAGTCATCAGTCTGACCTACAGGACAAGGCCAGTTCAGGCACCCTCTCCTCCACTGCCCAGGGTCCTAGCTAGGGACATCCCTGTGGACATCTGGGACCCCCTCTAGCGTCCAGCCTCTTGCCAACCCCACAATGCCTCCCTTAATTAAGATATCTTTTTTCCCTGCTCCCATATCTGTCCTTCCTCCATCTCAACCATCCCACTCCCCCAAGCCATCCCCAACCCTCCCCTTCTCCCTCCTCTCTCCTGCTTTTCCCTTCCCTCACCCCACCCCCACCCCCATGTTCCCAAATTTTGCCTGGCGATCTTGTCTCCTTCCAGTTTCCAGGAGGATCTTTATATGTTTTTGTTTGTGTTCACCTTATTTCTTAGGTTCTCTAGGATCACGAACTATAGGCTCAGTGTCCTTCGTTTATGGCTAGAATCCACTAGTGAGTGAGGACATACCATATCCATATTTTTGGGTCTGGGTTATCTCATTCAGGATAGTGTTTTATACTTCCATCCATTTGCATGCAAAATTCAAGATGTCATTGATTTTTACCGCTGAGTAGTACTCCAATGTGTAGATGTGCCACACTTTCTTTATCCATTCTTCCATTGAGGGGCATCTGGGTTGTTTCCAGGTTCTGGCTATTACAAAATGCTGCTATAAACATAGTTGAACAACTGCTTTTGTAGTATGATTGGGCATCTCTTGGGTATATTCCCAAGAGTAGTATTGCTGGATCCTTAGGTGGATTGTTTCCCAATTTTCTGAGAAACCACCACACTGATTTCCAAAGTGGTTGAACAAGTTTGCATTCCCACTAGCAATGGATGAGTGTTCCCCTTACTCCACATCCTCTCCAGCATAGGTTATCATTGGTGTTTTTGATTTTAGCCATTCTGACAGGAGTAAGATGGTATGTCAAAGTTGTTTTGATTTGCATTTCCCTGATAGCTAAGAAAGTTGAACATGACCTTAAGTATTTGTTGGCCATTTGAACTTCTTCTGTTGAGAATTCTCTGTTCAGATCATTACCCCATTTTTAAATTGGGTTATTTAGAATTTTAATGTCTAGTTTCTTGAGTTCTTTATATATTTTGGAGATCAGACCTTTGTCTGATGTGGGGTTGGTGAAGATATTCTCCCATTCACTGGATTGCCTTTTGTCTTAATGACTATGTCCTTTGCTTTACAGAAGCTTCTCAGTTTCAGAAGGTCCCATTTATTCATTGTTGCTCTTATTGTCTGTGCTACTGGGGTTATACGTAGGAAGTAGTCTCCTGTGCCCATGTATTGCAGGCTACTTCCCACTTTCTCTTCTATCAGGTTCAGTGTGGTTGGATGTATATTGAGGTCTTTAATCCAGTTGGACTTGAGTTTTATGCATGGTGATAGATATGGATCTATTTTCATTCTTCTACAGGTTGACATCCAGTTATGCCAGCACCATTAAAGATGCTTTATTTTTTCCATTGTATAATTTTAGCTTCTTTGTCAAAACTCAGATGTTCATAGGTTTGTGAATTAATAGCTGGGTCTTTGATTCGATTCCATTGGTCAACGTCTCTGTTTTTATGCCAATACCAAGCTGTTTCCATTACTGTGGCTCTGTAATAGAGTTTGAAGTCAGGGATGGTAATGCCTCTGGAAGTGCTTTTATTGTATAGGATTGTTTTGGCTATCCTGGGTTTTTTGTTTTTCCATATAAAGTTGATTATTGTTCTCTCAAGGTCTGTGAAGAGTTTTGTTGGGATTTTGATGGGGATTGCATTGAATCTATAGATTGCCTTTGGTAGAATTGCCATTTTTACTATGTTGATCCTACCAATCCAAGAGCCTGGGAGATCCTTCCATTTTCTGATATCCTTTTCAATATCTGTCTTCAGAGACTTAAGTTCTTGTCAAATAGATCTTTCACTTCCTTGGTTATTGTTACCCCAAGATACTTTATGCTATTTGTGGCTCTCATGAAAGGTGATATTTCTCTGATTTCCCTCTCCGCTTCTTTATCTTTTGTGTATAGAAGGGCTACTAATTTTTTTTGAGTTGATCTTGTATCCTTCCACATCACTGAAGGAATTTATCCGCTGTAGGAGTTCTCTAATACAGTTTTTGGGGTCACTTATGTACAATATCATATCATCTGCAAGTAATGAAAGTTTGACTTCTTTCTTTCCAATTCGAATCCCCTTGATCTCCTTATGTTGTCTTATTGCTACTGCTAGAACTTCAAGCACTATGTTGAAGAGATATGGAGAGAGTGGACAGCCTTGTCTTGTTCCTGATTTTAGTGGAATTGCTTTAAGTTTCTCTCCATTTAATTTGATGTTGGCTGTCGGCTTGCTTTTATTATATGTAGATATGAACCTTATATTCCTAATCTCTCTAAGACCTTTATCATAAAGGGGTGTTGAATTTTGTCAAATGCTTTTTCAGCATGTAATGAAATGATCATATGCTTTTTTCTTTCAGTTTATTTATATGATGGAGTACATTGATAGATTTTTGTATGCTGAACCAGCCCTGCATCTCTGAGATGAAGCCTACTTGATCATAATGGATGATTTTTTTGATGTGTTATTGGATTCTGTTTGCCAATATTTTATTGAGAATTTTTGCATTGATGTTCATGAGTGAAATTGGTCTGTAATTCTCTGTCTTGGTTGAGTCTTTGTGTGGTTTTGGTATCAGGATAACTGTAGCTTCATAAAAAGAATTTGGCAATGAGTCTTTTCTTTCTAATATGTGAAACACATTAAAGACTATAGGTATTAGCTCTTCTTGGAAGGTCTGGTAGAATTCTGCACTAAAACCTTCTGGTCCTGGGTTTTATTGTTTGGGAGGTTTTTGATGACAGCTTCTATTTCCTTGCGACTTATAGGTCTATTTAAATTTTTCACCTGGTCTTGATTTAATTTTGGTATATGGTATTTATCTAAAAAAAATGTCCATTTATTTTACATTTTCCAATTTTGGGGCATACAGGCTTTTGTAGTAAGACCTAATGATTCTTTGAATTTCCTCAGTGTCTGTTGTTATGTCCCTCTTTTCATTTCTGATCTTGTTAATTTGATTGTTCTCTCTCTGCCTTTTGATTAGTTTGGATAAGGGTTTGTCAGTCTTGTTGATTTTCTCAACATCAAAAAGAACCATCTCTTTGTTTCATTGACTCTTTGGATTGTTTTCTGTGTTCCTATTTTGTTGATTTCAGCCCTTAGTTTGATTATTTCCAGTCTTCTCCTCCTCCTGGGTGAGTCTGCTTCTTTTTTTCTAGATCTTTCAGGTGTGCTGTTAAGTCTCTAATGTGAGCTTTCTCTGTTTTCTTTATGTGGGCACTTAGTGCTATAAACTTTCCTCTTAGCACTGCTTTCATAGTATCCCATATGTTTGGATATGTTGTGTCTTCATTTTCGTTGAATTCAAGGAAGGCTTTAATTTCTTTCTTTCTTTCTTCTTGACCCAGGGGTGGTTCAGTAGTTGACTGTTCAGTTTCCATGAGTTTGTAGGCTTTCTCGGGGTGGAATTGTTGTTAAATTCTAGCTTTACTCCATGGTGATCCGATAAGACAAAGGTGGTTATTCCAATTTTTTTGTATCTGTGGATGTTTGCTTCGTTACTGAGTATGTGATCAATTTTCAAGAAGGTTCCATGAGGTGCTGAGAAGAAGGTATATTCTTTACTGTTTGGGTGGAATGTTCTATAGATGTCTATTAAGTCCATTTGATTCATTACATCTGTTAGTTCTCTTATTTCTCTGTTAAGTTTCTGTCTGGTTGACCTGTCCATTGGTGAGAGAGGAGTATTGAAATCTCCTACTATTAGTGTGTGGGGTTTGATGTGTGATTTGAGTTCTAGTAAAGTTTCTTTTACATATGTGGGTGCTTTTATATTAGGGGCATAGATATTCAGGATTGAGACTTCATCTTGATGAATTGTTCCTGTTATGAGTATAAAGTGTCTTTCTTCATCTCTTCTGACTGATTTTAGTTTGAAATCAATTTTGTTAGATATTAGTATAGCCACACCTGCTTGTTTCTTAGGTCCGTTTACTTGGAAAACCTTTTCCCAACCTTTACTCTGAGGTAGTGTTTGTCTTTGAGGTTGAGGTGCGTTTCCTGTAAACAGCAGAACTCTGAATCCTGTTTTTGCATCTATTCTCTTAACCTGTGTCTTTTTATAAGTGAATTGAGTCCATTGATATTAATGACCAGTGGTTGTTAACTCTGGTTATTTTTTTTTTTTTTTGGTGGTAGTGTTTGTGTGTTTCCCTTCTTTGAGTTGTGTTGGTGGAGGGTTGTCAGATGTCTGTGCTATTGTGGGTGTTGTTGGCCTCCTTGGGTTGAGGTTTTCCTTCTAGTACTTTCTGTAAGGCTGGGTTTGTGGATACATATTGTTTAAATCTGTTTTTGTCATGAAATATCTTGTTTTCTCCATTGATGGGGAAAGAAAACTTTTCTGGGTATAGTAATCTGGGCTTGCATCCATGGTCTCTTAGTGTCTGCAGCACATCTATCCAAGACCTTCTGGCTTTCATGGTTTCCATTGAGAAGTCAGGTGTAATTTTGATAGGTTTACCTTTATATGTTACTTGACCTTTTTCCCTTGCAGCTCTCAGTATTCCTTCTTTAGTCTGTATGTTTTGTGTTTTGATTATTATATGGCGAGGGGATTTTTTTTTTGATCCAGTCTATTTGGTGTTCTGTAAGCTTCTTGTACCTTGATAGGAATATCCTTCTTTAGGTTGGGAAAGTTTTCTTCTATAATTTTGTTGAATATATTTTCTGGGCCTTTGAGCTGGAATTCTTCTCCTTCTTCTACCCCTATTATTGTTAGGTTTTGTCTTTTATGGCATCTCAGATTTCCTGGATGTTTTGAGTTAAGAATTTGTTGGATTTTCTGTTTTCTTTGATCAATGAGTCTATTTCCTCTATTGCATCCTCAGTGCCTTTCTTCTATCTCTTGTATTCTGTTGTTTATACTTGTCTCTGTAGTTCCTGTTCATTTACCCAGATTTTCCATATCCAGCCATCTCTCGGTTTGTGTTTTCTTTATTACCTCCATTTCTGTTTTTAAGTTTTGAACTGTTTCCTTTACTTTTTTGATTGCTTTTTCTTGGTTTTCTTGGGTATCTTTGAGGGATTTATTAATTTCTTCTTTTTGTTTGTCTTCTCTTCCATTTCTTTAAAGGAGTTTTTCACTTCCTGTTTAAGGGTCTCAATTATTTTCATAAGGTTACGTTTAAAGTCGATTTCTTCTACTTCTTCTGGGTTAGTGTGTTTTAGTCTTCCTGTTTCAAGTTCGGTGGATTCTGATGTTATCATGTTGCTTTTCAGGTTGTTGGAGGAATTCTTGCATTGGTGCCTGCCCATCTCTTCCTGTCTAGATCCTCTCAGCTCAGGAGCAGGGACCTCTTGCCTAGCTCCAAGGACCTAGCAGACAAAAAGGTGGCCTTGGGATTCAGGGTGGGGCGGTACAAAGAAACTCCAAAGGCAAGGACACTCCCACTGGCTCCCCAACCTCTAAGACCCAGAGCAGGCTGAGTTGGGCTATCCAAGGACCTAGCAGATGAAAAGGAGTGCTTGGGGGCAGGTTTAAATGTGTTAAAGAGAGCCAGCTGTAGTGAAACACCCAGCTGGATGGCCAGAAAAGCTTAAGGAGTTGGAGGGGAACTGTACTCAGTTCCCTGGGGCCATGGGGCCACTCACCTGTCTGGATCCTCTCAGCACAGGAGCAGGGACCTCTTGCCTGGTTCCAAGGACCTCACAAACACAACGGCGGGTGACCAATATTCTGTTAATTGTTGTCTCCATAGAACATTTTTCATCATTTCTTCCCTCAATTTATTAAGAAAAGAATAAAAATAATTATGGATTTTTAAAAAAAATCTTATTTTTCTCTCATACATTACATCCTGACCTCAGTTTTCCCTCCTTCCCCTCTCCCTTAGATCAACTCCTCCTCCATTTCCCTTCAATACCTCTTTAGCAGGCCTCTTGGGAATATCCACCAAACATTGCTTAACAGGATACAATAAAACTGGACACAAGCCCTCATATCAAAGCTGAAAAAGACAACCAAAAGCAGGCAAAAGAGTCATAGACACACCCTACTTCCTTTTTTGGGAGTCCCACAAGAACACCAAGCTATATAACCATAAAGTATAGGCAGGAACCTAGCTCAGACCCATAGGGGTCTGTGATTGTCACTTCAGTCTTTGTGAGCCCCTATGAGCCTTCCTTAGTTGTTTCTGTGGGCCATGTTCTCCTGGTGTACTCAACAAGAGGGAACAGAATAGATTTTGCAGGTGGATGAAAGCAGAAAGGATCAGGTGTTGGGTGTGAGGGACAGAGGGAGAAATGACTGGAACTGGTGGGCATTTGGCAGGCAATGTTGAAACCTAGTTCAATGGAAACTCCCTGAAATCTACAAGAGCGACTCTAGCAAATTCTCCCAGTAATGAGGGGAGCCTGAACTGGCCATCATCCATAACCAGGCAAGGCTCCTAGCAGTGGGCCCTGGATATCAACCCAGTCACAAAACCTTCCGACCTACTGTCCTGCCTGCAAGATCTGCTGGGGTAAAGGTGGAGCAGAACTTGTGGGCGTGGCCAACCAAAGACTGAGGTCCATGCTGTGAGAGGGAGCCCAGGGTCTGATATTTCCTGGAAGGCCAGGAACCAGCGGCAGGACCACCCAGAGACCCAGGATAGAACCAAACAGGTCTGATTAAAATAAAAAAGTCAGCGAAATGATTCCTAATGAGATTCTGTTATACTCACAGGTGCCTAGCCAAATTATCTCAGAGAGGCGACGTCCAGCAACCGATAGGGACAGATGCAGAAACCCACAGCCGCATACTAGGCCAAGCCAGGGGAACCCCACAGAAGAGGGAGAGGGAGGATTGTAAGAGCCAGAGGGGTCGGAGTTTGAAAATTGTTAAGTTTAGATAATCATTGGCTAGCAAAATGACCAAGCAGCGCACAAGAATTTCAAGGACTGCAAAGTGAACCTATTGTAGTTCACCCGTAAAATTAAAATGTAATGTCTTTTTCCTCAGGGGTTTGAAGTTGTGTTGAGATAACATCTAAAAATGACATGCTATCAAGCAGTGCAGTATATTACTAATTTCACCATCGAGGCAGCTCTCTGAACACTGCCACCACAGCACAGCTTTTATGCTTTGTTACCTTTTGACATAAATGACTACTTACAAAACCTGAAAACACCGTGAAAATGTCAGAACAGTCCTGGCTTCTGCGCATGCCTGGCTTCATGAACTGTGCAATCTGGAGGTCTCCTGCTATCCCTCAGTAGAAATCCTGAACGCCTCTTTTCTGCAACAGTAAATGAAAACGAATTTTAGGAGTATTTCATTTATTGAGTATTGTCTTCTAAATTATAAATCTAAACGTATAATTTACGGAATATTGTTCCTGTAATGTAATTCTGACACCAATCCATTGACTGCAAGATGACATTTTGTGCATTTCAGAAAAGGTTGCCAGACTCGGCGCGCTGTATGTGTAAACAGAGGTGTTTCAAGTGACTATTAGGGAGTTAGCTAGCCCCTTTCATGTTTCAAGTAATATACTAAATCATACCTTTTCACAAAATGGATTGTGATGAAAGAGTTCATTTTTAAAGCTGAACATGTGCTTAGGTTAAAGGGGAGGCAGTGCACACTAATAATTCAAAATGCTACACTTAATTTGCCTAATTAGCGAAGGGCTCTTATTTGAAGCTGTCAAGTAGGGAGGAGTGTCTGCATGCTACGAAAGTTTCTGCACCACTACTTTCTCTTCTCCGTAGAAATGTTTAACAGAGAAGAAAACACTTTGTAAATATGTCATGGCTTTGCAAGAGATAGACAGCCAAACAAACAATTTCAGACTCCGCTCTGCTAGAGCACTAGGTGCCAAGAAACTCAGTCTCGCCATGGCGTGATTTCTTTCTTTCGGGCACTGACAGTTTAGTGTGAGGAAGGGATGCAGAAAGAGGCCATTTTAAAATAAAATTTTTACATTGATCTTAGCAAAGAGCTCAAAGGTGTTTCAGAACACTTAGCGTTTGCCCAGGCTAGTAAGGTAAGGCGATATGTAAATAGTCTTCAAAGATAAGTTAGCCAGGTAGAGAAGCGGCCAGGAACTGCAAACTCATGAGCAGCTTCCCGGTGCTTCTACTGCGCAGGCTGAGCTCTGACACCCACTCCATATATAACCAGGACTTGCAAACTTGCACCTTTTTGTACCTTGTCTGCCTACAGGATGCTGCTTTCTATAATTCATTTAGTGAGAACTGGTACCCCTTTGCATTACTCTACTAAAAGAGGCCCTTTCTGCAATTTTATACAAACCTGCTATAGATGGAACTGTGCTGATGGCTGGCAAGCAGAGTATGTATATCAGTGGTAGAGAACTTTTAGCTGGTATTCTGGAACCATGGGGGTGATCTCTAGGGCCATAAAACCAATCCAAGCACAACCCCCACAAACCAAACAATAAGAACAACAGGATGCTCATTCATGGGCTCCTTCTCAGAAGGGAACAACTGTGTTTTGAGTTTACTCTCAGGAAAGTTATGTCCTAGGGGCTTCTGGTATCCACATTTCTACATAATGTGTCTCCATTTTCATTGTTCTCTCTTTCCCTCTGGTTTTTCTGCAGACAGCAGTGATAAATTCTTTCCAGCATATTCCTCTCCCTCTCTGCCACTCCCTCTCTCTAATTCTGTCTCTGGCTTCTGACTCTGTCTCTATCTGCTTCTCTCTCTCTCTCTCTCTCTCTTTTATGGTCTCATCATTTGATCTGTTTCTCTTACACACCCAATACACATACTGCTTTTATGTTTGTTTTGTGTTCCTGCAGTAGGTGATGCAAATTTATCCATTCCCCAAGGACAATGTCCCAACAGCAAATAGAAATATTTATTAAATTTAGAAGAGGTAAATTTCTAGAGAAAAGCAGAGAGGAACATATAGAAATATTAAGGCAACATAAGGATGCATACTGGAAGTCACATATAAAAGAATAATTTGGGAATTCCTGGGAGAGTGACTAGTACATACATCATTTTGTTTAACTGAATAAAGGATTCTTATTAAACTAACCCTTTCAGAACTCCAATAAGCAAGGGCTTAGCTTGATTCGCCTTTGTCTAAGAGGTTGTTAGCAAATAGTAACCCCTTACAAAATAAAGGATTAAAGTTAAGTAGTTTAATTATTATTCCATAAGCAAGATTAATGGAAAAGTGCTGAGAAAGAATCAGCAGAGAATGACAGGAATAGTTCATCAGGGAGGGACTCCGGGGAGGAGCTGGATTGGGAGAGACAGCAAGCAGGCCCTGGGGAACTGAGAACAACTGCTCCTGAAGCCGGCAGGTTTGGAACAGTCTCTGGCCAGGAGATAAGAAGTCAGAAGGAACTCGACCTGAGCACCACTGAGTGGCAATGCTTCGGGGAGTGCTAGCCTGAGAACCACTTTCTTTGGAATCATTAACGTTATTCAGAAGTGTGATGCTGGATTCCTGGGTTCTGCCTTGTGGTACAGCATCACTGCTTGTAAGAGTGAGACTTAAGGTCTAAGTCTTTCATCAACACTCAGTAATTCCTGGATCCATGAATATCAAAAAGGTGGCTTGCAGGACACTAGACACCAGGAGCTGGTTGACATACAAACACGAAAGTTTGTTTATTTGATGCAATGAGGACTGTAGACATTAGAAAGTAGAAGTTCTGTGGTATACCTTCATCTCTTACTAGGTGTGGTGCAGAGATTTATTGCTACCTCAAATTAAGCTTCAAATAACCTAATATACTTTTTAATTATTATTTTCTTCTTTTAAAACATATTTAGTCACTTTATACACAAACCGGAATGGCTTGGGACTGAGTAAAAGGAAGGGGGTAAATTTCTGGTGTATGCACAACAAAACATCTTGTTTACAGTTAAAAATTTAAAATGAGCATTTTTAAATGAGTATCCATGGCATGAGATAAAGTGGCTTGCAGGTTAATATCTAAGAGCTAACCCTTTGGGAAAATATCCTGATGTGTAGATACGAAATAGTTCTACCTGGGTGAACTTGATGTTGTCATTAGCCTGACTAACAGAGTTCCTAAGGTCCTAATAAATCAGGGCTTATGAATCAGTGCTTCTGAGTGTTGGCTGGCTGCGCTCATTATTATAAGTTCTCCTGTGTTTAACATTGTTTTCTCAGTGTTGATGTTGCAACTTTTTTATTATATCAAGCAATACACAGCCCTAGTCAGTTGCTCTATGCTCTCGTATTTCCCCATTTTCTGTACCTTTTGAATCATTATAATTTAGATATGCTAACATAATCCATAAATGCTTTATTTAAAGTGTTTTCCTACATTTGTACATCAGTGCACTTTGAAAATTAACAAAGGCGGAGTATTTCAAGGGGAAAGCTAGTAATAGCCATGAAATGAAATATACTAATCAAAATTCTGTATTAAAATTGTGTCAAAATATAAGATGCTGTCTAATTCACATTTCAACATTTTTCCCTTCTGCAAAAAAGCTTGGGTTGGAGAGTTGGGGGTTTCTGGCTCAGTCTTTAGAATACTCGATATCTTTAGCTGTGCTCGATATCCACTGAGAAGTGGAAGCTGTTGTGTTCTGGTGGCCAAAGGTCTGGCAGGAAAATATTTATATAATTGAATTGTGTAATTGAAAGGAGAGGAAAGGCATTTTGTTGATTTTAAAGCAAAGACAATTTATTTATGGTTAAAATATTTAATTTCTGTTTTTAGAATTTTAAAAATATTAAAATTTTTACTTATAGAAACCCCAGTGTAGAATAAATGCATAAACATATTTTTTGACGTAACTGTAACTCAGTGTCTAATAATCCAATCCTTACCTCCCCTCCTCCGCTCTATTATTGCAGCCTGCTGCTCTCTCAGCTTCTGGTACCCACTCTTCTACTCTTGATTTCAATGATACCAGTTTTTAGAATGGAATCATGAGGTGTTTGTCCTTTTGCGCCTGGTTAATTTTACTCAGTGATCTCAGTCCATCCACATTGCTGCAAATGATAGGATTTCATTGATTTTTACAGCTGAGTCATATCGAATTGAATACAGTATTATATTTTCACTTATCCCCTTCATCACTTGTTGGACACTTAGGCTGCTTCCAGTTCATGGCTATTGTGAAAAGTGCTACAGTGAACACAATAGTACAGATGCATCTCTGGCATGCTGATTTCTTTTCGTTTGGGCATGTATGCAGCATTATACTTGCTGGATTATATGTTAATTCTAGTCTTTGACTCTTTTACTAACCTCTGTACTGTTTTCCTTCATTCCACTGACAGTATGCCAATGTTTCCTTGTTACACCAGTACCTTTAAACAATCTTTTTACTAATAAAACCTCTAACGAAAGAGATTTGATAGCTTGGTATGATTTTGATTTCCATTTTTAAATTGGTGTTGATGTTAAACATTTTGTTTCATATGGCTATGGCTTTTTTGTGACTTCTTTGGGGAAATGTCTATTTGATTTACTGCTCATTTTTTTCCCATCTCATTTATTTAGCTTATTTTTGACTACTGAGCTTTTTTCTTTGTCTTCCATATTTCTTTGTTGTGTTGTGGATAGCAACCCTTTGTCAAATGCATGGTTTACCAGCATTTTCTCCTACTCTGCACCTGTCCTCTAGGCTAGGTTTCCTGGAACACAAAGGGTCCGTCAGTGTCAACAGTGTCCTTCCTGTGCTTGCTGTCTTTGTCTTCTTCCTGCTCCCCTTCCTCTGGGAGCTCAGCTTTTTGACCTCTGCGTTGTGCATCCTTTTGAACTTTGAACATTCTGCTTCACTTCCTTTTGTAGCAGTTGCACACTTTCTCCTGATAGTGCTTATCACAATGGGGTAAGGAGTCTTTTTTCTTTCAGTTTCTTTTGGTGTGAAGAAAATTTATTAAGAGGTTAATTGGTAGAAATTTAATTTACTAAAGTTGCAATTTCAAAATCTAGTTTTTTGTTAAGACCAAGTTCTTGCTTCTATCTTGTAAATACTGCCACGGAATTTTTAGTCTATCAAATTTACCACTAATTTTCAATGTTTTTAGAATAATATTTGGCATCATTAAAAATTTAGCTCATTAGCAAAACAGCTCAAAAAGATACAGTTGAATCAATCAATTAATATATTCAATGTTCTTTTTAAGTGTTGACATTTTCCAAATTAAGATCATATTCAAGATAAAAAGATCACTTTCTGCAGAATAAACTATTTCAATTAGTATGACACATAGTGAAAAATTCCTACTTTCATAAGATTTATATAAAGTAGTATCAGTCTAATGCTGTCTTAAACTCTGTCATCTGAAACCTCATTTTAGAATATCACATTTTTTCCCTGGGTTCTGGTTGGCATATCCCAGAAACTTAAATCATGTAAATAAATATGGATGTTACTTAGTTTAAGTCTTTTCTTCAGTTTCTGCATTCTGTTGTTTCTTTCTGTTGATTTCTAATAGTTGAATTTATGATTTGTCCAAAACTGTTATTAATTAATTCCCAATAGACAGGTCATTATGACATTTTTTTTTCCTTTACCTGAATGGGTTCTCCTGATCAAGAGGTCCCTGAATGATTACAAACAAAGGCTGAGAACATTAAGTTCATCACAGATAAAAGATGGACTTGTGATTCTGGGGTCAATTGATCTGCTTGTCTTTTTTTCTAATGTGGATACTTTGAATAAATCTCCCTAGAAAAGAAGGAAACAGATAAATAACCCACAATAAATATCTTCTTTCATAGGAATAGTTAGAATTTTAATATGCAAGGCATTGGCATTTGTCACATGTCATATGGACACAGCTGCATGTGTAATTGTATTTGCTGACATGGAAGCTGCTGATGTGCTAGAAAGACTGTGCTGGCACCAAAAGAGTCTGTCTGTGCATTGGTGAGGCCAGGGATCTCGGAATTGGTAGTGGCCCAATGTTAGTTTTCCTGAAAATTGTTTCTCCAAGTAGATGAGTCCTATTTTTCAAGTGACTTGTATTTTTGACAAACACCAGAACACTGGCCCTTTTCTCTTCAACAGGAGCTAGGTCTTTAGCACACTTGAAAATTTTTATAAACTTCAAAAAACTGTATTTTATCTATTTCAATCTATAGAAGGTTTTTTCATTGCCTATTTGAAATGAATATTCCATTGCAATGTCTTATTACAGGTTTAAGATTGATCACTTGGGACTGGATAATCTCTGTGGTGGGAGTCGACTCTGGAGAAGGATTCTCCCTTTCCCAAGAGCAGTCTCTCATCTGTACTTTGACCAGTTGTGGACTTTTGTGATGATGCCCCATCTGTTGCAAAAACATAAAGTCCCTTTGTAGAGGGATAAAAGCTACACTTACGCAAATATAAGTATAGGACTTTAGAATGCAATTGAGAATTACACTGGTTTAGAAAAGTGCTGTATAATAGCAGTAATAATAATAACAATAAATAAGAGGTGATAAATTTTAGAGTCAGTGGGAAAGACAAGGGGGGAACTAAAGGGAAAGAGGATTGGGTCAAAATGATATAAATAGAGTAGTCACATATGAAAATCTCAAAAATGGAAAAAAGGATAGAAAAGCAACATGTTATTCATAGGATGACATAGAAATTGGTAATAAAAAGGAATAAACTACTCATACCCTCAATAACAAGTATGAATTTCAAATCCTTCCTGAAAAAGACGCCAGAATAAAAGAGGGTTTGCTCTGTGCTCTCATTTCTGTGGGGTTTTAGAAGAGACAAGACAGATGCACGGTGTCAGAAATCAGTACAAAGTGGCTTCCTTTGGGTGGGCAAGAAGTAACTGGCTATAAATCTATGTGTAATTTACAACAAAAAGGAAAACCTGAAGCTGCCATTCAGGTTACGAATTGTAAATATGTGTGCATTTTTCAGAATTCACTGGTGTGCATATACCCGATTGTTTTCCTGTACGGAAATTTACCACAATAA
This sequence comes from Ondatra zibethicus, assembly GCA_004026605.1. Classification (NCBI taxonomy): domain Eukaryota; kingdom Metazoa; phylum Chordata; class Mammalia; order Rodentia; family Cricetidae; genus Ondatra; species Ondatra zibethicus. Next base: position 75,084 of record PVIU01005469.1, on the reverse strand, counting down.
AATGAATGACTCAAAAGTCAAAAGAGAAAACAAGGAAATGAATGTCGTAATACAGTGCCTCACTAAAAATTATGGAGAAAATGTAGAAAGGAACACGTTCAGGGTGTGAAGGTAATTATTTTCAACAAAACACTGCACATACACAGTATCTACTGGTTAGGAATGAAGTAACAAGGCTCGGAAACTCCCTTTTAAAAAATTAATCTAAGCCAATATGTCTGGCTAGAAGCCATGCACAATTTCAGTGAACAAAGACAGGTAGATGGGATATTTATTGTTAGTTGTCAATCTCACTGGTTTTTGGGAGATTAAGGAGATTAGAAGATGATGGTGTGCCTATGAAGATATTATATTTTAACTGGGGTCAGATCATGGGATTGTAGCTACTTGACAGAAATGAACACCATTAGGAGGTTGTGGGACTGCTGAATGGTGGTACCTGACTCGGGGAGAGGGCTGGGGCGCTTGCCTTGGAACTGTATGTAGCCTGTCTGCCACCTCCTCTTACTCTACTGTGCTTCTTGGATGACCTGAGTTGAATCCTTCCTACATGGCAGTGAAACCTCTGACACCAAGCAGAAAGGAATCCTTCCTCTCTTCTAAGTTGATTATGACAGATATTTTATCACAGCTAAAAAACTAACTCATAGTGGGAAATGTGCAAGCAATTCCCTAAATCATTTTCAAGTAAATTCATTGCTATTCGATATATACGATGGCCTTTATTCTTAGTTCAGACTCATTCTACCTGCAGTATGTTTATCTTCACATAATGCCAAATGCAATCACATGATCTCATCACCCGTGGAATGTTCCTTTGTTCTCTGCCTCTCTGATAAATATATGATAGAATATCTCCATCGAGGCTGAAGCAGTGGGAGTTTGACGGCCACAGGACCTGAAGCCTAGCCGAATAACCGGTAGAGCTAACCTCCAAGTGGAGTGTGATAGCACAGGTTTTTATAATCCTTGTTCTGAATTAATCCCTATTTGAGTTTATTGATTATTTTGTTTTGTATACCTATATTAATATACCCTTTCTAGCCAACCACGTGTCTAACAAAACATTGCTTTTAGAAACAATAACTTTTGGTAAGTTTTATTCTAAGATTGAAAAATCTGCTTATAAAGATTTAATAAAATAAATGTGGTTAAGCATGGTTTCCTGAGTATGGATCATTTTAAATCTATTTAAGATGCTAACAAATACGCCTGATATACAAATTGAAGCCAAACTATAGTCACTTATGCTCCACTACTTTTTCTGGATTTCAAAGTAATTTTTACAGAATTAATATAATTCTCTCAATCACAATCAGATTCATCTGAAATGCATTAACCCAGAGGAGAAGACTTGAGTTACTCACTGCTCAAGCATTGGTAAGTACTGTTAATGACTAATTAAATGCTGTTGCTGCTAGTGTGTGTGTGTGTGCAGATGTGTGTTGTGTGTGTGTTTGTACATATATGTGTTGTGTGTGTCTCTCTCTGTGTGCGTGTATTCGTGTGTGTGTGTGTGTGTATGTGTGTGTGTGTGTAGGTAGGTAGGTAGGTAATTCCTTTTCCTTTTCTTTTCAGATCTTAGATAGGACCTTTGGAACAAAAGACAAATGAACGAAACAAAACATACAAAGACATGAACTATAAATGTTAGTGACCAAGATTCCTTCATAAGGACATGATGATCGAAAGAAGTGGTGGAACCCGTGTGTTTCATCAGTTTGATACAGGGCATATAGCCAGGGAGAAATATGGCAAGACAAAGGCAAACTTCAGTTCTTAGCACCCTTCCATTACTCAAGACATGAGATACAATGAGGCATTTCTTACCCGAGGATCTCACAATTTCCTTCAGAGAGAGTTAGGAAGTCTCTTACACCCGCCTTTCTCAAATCCTTCCATCTTCAAATATCCAGTACCTCAGGATGCTATATTTGGGGGTAGTGTGTCTTGAACCCCCGCCCCCCAACTGTCATGATGAACTATAGATTCACAGTCCTCCATACAGAGGTGCCCACTACTAGCAAGAACAGTCAAAATATGCACTCTCAGCCTTAGTACTGCCTCAGTTTGATATCAAACATCGATGTTATTTAACCACCTGAGAAATAATCAAACATCTCCATTCATGTATCCTGTGACAGTAACCTCAGGGCAGGCACATTTGACATTTGCTGTCATTAAGCATTTTCAGTTTCATTTTTCCTGATGCACATGAATAAAGTGGGAGGAAGTTCATCCTAAGTATTGTAGCTTTAAAAGAAGTCAGCATTAGATATGATTGCTTAGAAACTGTAGCAGCATCAAGACCACCTATGAGGAAAATAGAGGTAATTATAAACAATTGCAGCTGTCAACCACAGCACTCATAACACATCCTCAGCGTGAAAAGATTGCAACTAATGCATCAGATGTTCAGCTGTTCTGCATCACCATTTTGGACTCGGACACTAGCGAAGCCACAGCTGATAGCAGGCAAGGTCAGCTTTAATGCCCATCACTTGCATTGCCTGAGAAGTTTCCAATCATTCAGAATCAAAACCCAAATGTTTAACTTTGCAGAAAAAAGATATATTATGTAAAGGTTATGCATCAATCATCACAGTAAATCCTCTTCCCATACTTCAACATTTCCTATAGATGGCACTTGAATCATTTTGCTTATTTTGCTCAGCTGTACAAAGAATAAGCCCTTCACCGCTGATAACATATCTTGCATTCTCTAATTCTAAAGCCATTTAGGGAAACCTTCATAGCTCCTAGATAGATGTATTGCTTTTCAGTAGCCAAGAACTCAATTATGACTTAGTTAAGAAGACCCAGTTTTTGAAACATTTATTTATTTAACTTCCTGTGAAGCATGCTTAAAAGTGTGGGCTCATTTCGTAAGTGTCATTTTTTCCTTATTATTTATTTTTCTTTAATATATCACATGTCCACAAAATATCCAGACACCATTACAAATCAAGTCAAACAAAATGAAAAGCATACATATAAAATCCAATAAATTAATCTAATATGATAGAGTCAAAATACTTCACACTGCTTTGAATATGCTAACGTTTTAAAATAATGTAGATTTAGATAGTATACTGTTTATGTTTGGGTTTTTTGGTGTCTTGTATGTATATCCTGGTAACATAAACTGTATGTTTGAAGTGTTGATTGACACACAGAAATAATACACTGTTTTGTCTTCCATAAACGATTTACTGAGGGAACCCTAAAACACAGAGACTTTTTGGTGAATTTAATTGGTTTGGAAGTGACTGAGTGTTCCCTATGGGGATGCTGTGCCCAGTGCCTTAGGAAGGAACTTGTGTGGAGATGCATTGGGGTGTACACTACTTAGTCACCAAGAACAGAGAGTTTAGAAGGAGAGACATTAAGGAGAGGGGAAGACTAGGAAGGGAATTCCTGTACCATAACAGGAATTTAAGCTATAAGCTCCTTTTTTTTTTTCTTGTAGAACACTGAGAAGGTGAGAGTTAAAACCTATAGTGAATTCTTTTCTTAAGAATCTGGAAAGTACTCTAATTCCTTTTCAAATCTTACTTTTCTGTTGTTGTTTGTTTTTTCCTCTAAATAAATTTTCACTTGATGATAGCAATTTTGTGTTGTCTATGGTGGGAATGTTTGACTTTCTGTCTGCCTGGTTGTGGAAGATCATGGCAACGGGAAAGCAAGTGCTCTTTTTCCATCTTCTGTCTGTGTCAACTTATCAGTCAGACTGGGAAATGTTTTGGCCTCTGCAAATACAATAATGAATTCTACATGTAAAATATGTCAAGTTTCAAATCATTAGCTCACATGACATTTTAAATCATCTGAATATCAATTCTGAAAATAGAAAGTTTAACTTATTAAAGCATTAAACTTACCTCATATTTAGAAAGCTTCATGTTTTCTTATTTCAGCTTTCAATGAATTATTAGAAACTCAGAACAATCTTTCTAAGATAAATGTGAGGACTTAGTATTCACAAACGTTATTCGAGGCCTCTTATAACCAAAGCAGTACAAATTAAAATTACTAAGAAGCATTTTCACCTAGCAGATAACTGAGAAAACAATGTGCTTGATTTTTTGAGGCTATGTGCTGGTTGAAAGGCGACTCTTGTATACAGTAGGTAACATTATAATTTGCTATGCCCTTTCTGAATGACATTTTGGCACTTGAAATTTATTCTGAAGATAGAAGTTAAAATAGATAAAAACAATGCTGAGCAAATGAATGAATGTTAGTATAGAGTTATTTAATTTTAGAGATATCATTTATCTGGGCAAATGCAATTTGAAGCAGTCATCTTGACATATGAGGACATTTTAGATATTAAGATGTCAGAAAGATAAACAAAAGATGAAGTCAATCTGGAATGAGGACTTCTTTAGTCGTCTGTACTGTGTGTACCTGCACAGTTACAGACAAAAATGTGCAATACTTGTAAACCACTATAATTCTGTCTGGTTGTAAAACAAGCTCCTAGCTGGCATAGTTATACATGTTTATTTAATGTATTTACTTAACAGGAATTGTTTTAGAAAACATTCTCCTTTTTTGAAATAGTAAGAATGGTCCTACATTGGTTTTTGGCTAAACTGAGCTGACCCTATCAAAGCGATGACACATTTCTGCTCGTTTCTATGGATTCACATTCTGTGTCACAAATTAAAGATTAATTAATAAAATCTAATCTAATCATTTGAGAACACTGACCTTTAAAGTTATTTGACTTTTCTTTTTGAATTATTGGAGGGCAGAAGGCCACCTTTTAAAATATTGAAAAACTCTTCTCCTGCAATACAATGCTTTTGCACTCATCTCTGATTACCCTGTTAGCCTTTCTGGAGACCTCTGCCCTTTCTTTCACAGTTCGCACACTGCTCAGTCTTTCTAAGACATCTTGTACTTTCCAGGCGTCTCCTTTCCCCCTCTTGTTCCTTCCTTCTTCTTGTCCTTTTGGATTATTAAGATTGAACTATTAGTTCTTGTGTAGATATCTTGTGTAGGTAGCAATGTTGGCCTTATTTGAGCAGGAAAATGCATCTAACACACCGTTTAAGAAAGAATCAGTCATCACAGATGTCTGTCCTGTTTAGTTCTCCACAGTGAAGACAGAAAATGTCATTCTTCAAGGACATGATGTCTTCAAGGGAGAGCTGTGCATCTGGAGAATAAATACCCTCAGCTCCTAGTGTTTGTGGCCTCTGATGTTTGACCTAGCTACATTCTTCAAAGCTGTCACTTCTTGTTTCTACCCTGAGATGAGGGCATTCTCAGGATTCAGTTCTCTTACTCATATCCTCTGCCTAAACATTATTTAAACTTGTTCATGTATGGCCCCTATAAAGACATACACCAAACATACTTCCCCAGTCCTAGCTTCTGGGCATCTTCTTTAACATCATTATTCCCACTTACTTTTCAAACCTGTTTATTATTTCCCTTGCTACAACCCATACTTTTGATGTCCACATTTTTGTTACTATATCAGTATGTTACAGTCACCCAGACTCAGAAAGTCTGATATCCTGTCTTTTAATCTGACATTCCTTTGCCATGTCTCCTGAAACCATTCCTTCCTGCCCATCCCCACTGATAACATGCCAGCTGTATCCGCTGTGGAGTCTGTCAATTGCACCAACTTTGAAAGAATTACACAAAGACTGGTTTCTACTCAGTGGGCTGTTAGCCTTTTCCTTTTTCCAGATCACCCAGCATTTATCAATCTTTTCTCCAGCTAATCTTGCTTGCCTTCCAGATTAAACCCTTTCTGCTGCATTAGAGAACTCAGACAATTTACTTTTTTATGTACCTTTTGAGGGAATCTACTTTTCTCATGCAAGCATTCCATTCCAAACCAACTTCACCATTTACTACTCCTAAGTATTGCTTCCTGTATCTGGTCCCCACATTTTGCTTGTTTTTTTCTAATCAGGGAACTTTGACACATTTTTCTGTCAATAATTTTTAAGAACCAAATTTAAAATCTAAATTTCTTCCCTTTTCATAAACTGTCTTAGACTTTCACACTTTATCTTACCATATAATGCTTTGCTTTTGGTATATTTTAATGCATTCATTTCTAATTAGTTGAAGTTATGAGCAGCAATTTATTGCTATTACCAACCAGTTTCTAGATAAGAAGTTTGTTTTCTGCATTTGATAAGAAAGGTCAATGCTGATTTATTGACAGTTCTCTGGACACTGTATTTTTCTCTAATATATCTTGCCCCCTTAGCCCACAAATGAGTGATTCTTTGCTTTTATTTTTTTTAATCTTGAGATCATAATGTAATTAATACATTTTTCCTTTTCCTTATGCCACTTCAATTGCTCTCTACACTTGTCCTTTTCCAAACTCATAGTGCCTTTTTTCATTAATTGTTGTTACATGCAGATATGCATGTGGGTATACATATGTTTTCCTAGATAAATCATGCTCAGGCTGTATGATGTTACCTTTATGTTTGTTTTCAGGGATGACCATTTGGTATTGGGTAACAAATTATACACTGTCCCTTGGGGAAGACTGTTTCTCTTGCTCTCCAAGATTAAAAGGAAGACAAAGCAAAACTAAATTAGAGACTTTACTCTGATAGTCTGTTCACATGGAGCCCAGAACTGCTCTTCACTGCTCCACCCTCCCTCCCTTCCCCTCAGGTGATATGTGTGGTAACTAAGGTGCCAGCAGAATCCCTTTCAGCTCTGAGGGCAGTTGTTGAATGAAACAATAAGAAAACCTGAACATTAGAAGAAAGTGCTTAATAAAAAGCCACACTACTTAAATTTCTGCATGAGAATCAGATTTTTGAGTACATGGAGTTCATGTTCTGGAAAAGAGTTCAAATAATTTTCAGTGCTTTTTAGAACAAACAAACAAAACCAAAAGAGTGTAGGAGAGCCAACAGAGCAGCGGAGTCTCCTGAAGTGTAAAGTGATTTTGACTTTCTATGTTGAAAGTAGTATTAAGATACATCCACCCTGGTGTTGAAACATTCTAGAAAACCTTCTTTTTAAAATATTTTTATTGATTCATCTACAACTAAAACTAGTAGAATCCACTTTTGTATAAACTAGTTGTCACAGGTAGTATCCACATATCCTCTACTTATTTCCCAACTTCTTTCTTCTCCTTACCAGGGAAGCAGGACTGAGTTTTCTCTTGCTCCAACTTCCCACCTCTAACTCTGCTCCATTGTCTTTCTACCATCTGTCCAGATAATGGCCGTAGATACAGGCCATCCAATCTATAGTGAACAAAGACAAAAGAAACAGTACTGTCCCTGAGGTGGACAACTGTCACTTGTTTACTTTAAGTAACTGTCGCCTAGGATGTAGTCATGTCTGGATACTTGACAAATAAACAGCAAAACAAGACCCTCTAGGGAAAACATATCTGGGCTAACAGTGGGTATTCAAATTACCTTTGTAATTCTAATGGTAGCCGAAGATGGAGATGCTGGATAACTAGATTTCATAAGACACATCTAAAACACATTGATTCTGAAATGATTTCTATAACTAACATCTCAGATAGCCCAAGTAGATGTTAAAGTAGTCAATTCTCCATTGTTTTCAGTACTGAAGTGGCACAGGTTTCTGTGGCAGTTTGTGACTGTCTAAGCACTTCGCTGAACTGTTGCAGTCCGCGTTTTGATTGTTAAGACTCCCAGACTTTCTTTCGGAAACCTTTTGAACATTTCTTTGAAAGTTCTGTCTTTAACTGACCAAGCTTATCAACAACTAGATGTGAAATGAGCACCATCTAGTTAGACACTTGCAGTGCTATGGAACAAAAGCAGTCTACCTTTTTAAGTAAATATGTAAAATACCTGTGTCTAAATTGATAACCTATATAAGTAAACTTAAAAATTATTATTGAGGGTTATTATGTTAGCTATTTTACTAAAATTATAGTACATTTTCTTGTTTTTTCATAAGAGATAAGTAGACCTGAGTGGATGTCTGTTAGTTTTTAATTCTCTTCATCTAATGGTACCTTCAATAATTATGCCTTCCTCTCCAGGGGATGTAGATCAGAGCTCTACTTAATCCCTCTAGCCAGTTACTACCCCAAGGGATAGAAACAGAAATCACAAGTCATCAAGAATCACTTGGGGAGTCATGTGACTCATTCAGAGTAGCCATTCTGCAATTTTATTTTCTAGTACTGAGGATGTGTACGTATGGGCAGAAAGCTACATCTTCGGTACTGTGTCTGAAGAATGCTACTGATAATAAAGCCACCCCAGAACAAGCAGACAACTAATAATCTACGTAGTGTTCCTTTAGGTCTTAAGCAAAATTTATTAGGGTTTTTGAGATTTGCAATCAAAAAATTATAAGTAATAGTGTGTTTTTTTTTAATTTTACACACAGGTAGTTTTTATGCTTCTCTAAACACAGTAACAATGAGTCTTTTCCAAGGCATCAATCCCTGTGATTCTAGATCCATGGTCATAAGGCTGCTGAGAGTAGCTTATAAAATACCAGGGCCACTTATTCAAAGATGATGCAGGACAATGACTCCAAATTTTTCATGAAGAGGACAAATGTCCCACAAATGATAAACAGTAGTTGTTGCCCAGCAGATACTAACACATTATTTGTTCAGATAATATGTGAAATATTTGCCTTGCTTAACTGTGGTGTGTGAGAATATTTACTTTTTAAAGTTCTAACTGTATTTGCTTGCAGTGGCTATGAATTTTGACATTACTGCTGTATAAACAGTCAATATCACTTAATATTGATTGATGGGAACTGTAGAAAATAATCCCTGGATCTTGGCCACTAGCAAGTAAATCAGACCTTCCTGATAGCTGCTTTCACAGCCCATACTAGGGCTCTTTCCTCTCTAGCCTTCCACTGTGTTTTGATAACCCTGCTAGTGAGAGGTCTCTGCCTGGAAAGTACAGATAAGGGAATCATAGGAAAACAGTTTGTTTGATGTCTAGAACATTTCATGAAATCCCTTAGTTTGGTTAAAAGCTCAGGGACTCCTAGTTTATCTCCTGTGACACTGAAGTGAAACAAGAATTCTCTTTAAATACATTTCAAAGCTTATTCTCAAATGAATATGATGGAAATCAAGTAGTACAGTTGAGAGACAAGGTACAATTCTTAGTTACAAAGTGAGCTGTCTTCATGAATTCTAGTCTTTGAATAATTGCAGGAGTTTGGTGTGCATACATCTAAAAATTATAAATCCTTGATTTAGTGGTGACTATTAGATGTTTGAGTGTTCTGGATGTTGATTGGCATCCTTTTGTAGTTTTTGAATCTTCTTTTTTTTTTAAGCAGAAAGTAACCTGTAGAATTGATATCAAAAGGTATGATTCAAGACCTCAACATTTATGGGAACATTATTTTTAAGGTTATATATTTGTTATGTTTTCAATATTTTCTTAACATTTGTCTTTTTTGCATTTTTCATTTTGTATTTGTGATGATATTCATGATTACGAGCATATTGTTTATTCATAATCATTAACATAAGAGGAATGCATGATTTTGAATTTATAAATCTCTAAAACATTTTTGAGATAATAATATAACTATATGATTTTCCCCTTCCACTTCTTCCCTCTAAACTCTCACATATTCCCTGTCTTTCTTTGACTATTATACATACATATCTATCTATCTATCTATCTATCTATCTATCTATCTATCTATCCATCTACCTATATTCTATCTATCATATATTTCCAAATATATAAATATAACCTATACAGTCTATATAATTTTACTTGTATATACTTATGTATTTTTAGGCTTGACAAGTTCACCCAAGCTCTAGGTCAAAGGTTGAATTTAGTATCTTTTCAAAATTATTCTAAAGTATATCTGCATTCCCTACCATCTAACTATATTCCTTTTATTCTTTAAAAATACTGTATGTTTTCTTTTGGAAAAATTTAGTGCTTTGAAATTGCAATTAAATATGCAAATACAATAACCTCATTACTAATTTTAAAGTTTTAAAACAGTAATATATTATGTCATACAATTTGGAAAGTTCAACATATTGTGCATAATATTCATGCATTAGCCTTCCTTCATCAGAGTATTTAACAGAATGACAGGTAAGATGTTTGGGATTATAAATACAGGCACAAAGAGACTGAGTGGGAGGACATTGGTAAAATGAGACAATTTTTGAAACCAAAGGACAAAAAGAAGCATGATACTTTAGCCAGCATGGTGGCACATGCCTTAAATCCCAGCACTCCTAAGGCAGAGGCAGACTCATCTACAGAGTTCCAGAAGAAGAGTGGAAACTGTCTTAGCAAATCCTAGGAAGTCAAGACAATCAAGAAAACAAGGAAACAATCTGCTCCTCACCCAGAGACCCCATGGACAGCACTAGATAGCTACTGCATGGAGTGCAAATGGAGGTGCAGATGAGAGCGGAAAGGCAAGGGCGAGCTCTGATGTCCTGTGGGGAAGATTCCTGCTGCATTCACCCAGGCTTTGCTTCTTCTCCTGTGTAAACAGGAAGAAGGCTGTGTGTAAACAGGAAGAAGGCTGTGTGTAAACAGGAAGCCTCCTGCTGGGCTTCCATACCATCAAACAGAAGACTAAATATACTTTGTCTGTGGGAACTGTCTAGTTCTCCCAGGAAGAGATTGAGTGCTACTGACTGATTAAATAAGAAAACAAGGAAAAGCACCCCCTCACGCCCCTGCCGCACAGCACAAACATACAGACACACACACAAATACACACACACAACACTTACCTGCTTCCACTAATAGATATTTTCTGATTTCTTAAGATCAGTCATAGATTTTGAAGAATAAAGAATCATCAAGCATGTCAGAAAACCTCTAACAAAAAAGATACAAACTCAAATCTATACTGAGCTGAAAACTGGAGAAAGCAGTAGTTAATGGGTAATGAGGAGAAGAAAACAACTGAAAGCTCTTGTTAAAAACTCAGACATGAGAATGTACATTGTTATCATAAAAGAAAAAAAGAATGTAAACAAAACACAACAAATATTTTTACGTAAGAGTTCTTCGAAATTCAAAACTGTAAAAGAATACAAGTGGACTGTTTAACAGGAGGGTTTGAAAGGTTGAATGTTCCAGAAGAGACAGAAAAAAATAATCCATTATTAAAACTAAATGAAAGGGAGAAAAGATAACATTACACATAGGAAGTGGAGGTTCTAAGGGATGTCGAGGAACAAAACAACAATATGAGAAGTGGTTGTCAGAGAAATAATTCACTGATGTTCACAGCCCTGAGAACTGTGTTTCCACATTAAGAATGCCCACAATGTGACTTGCATGAAGTAAGGCAGCCTTAGATCCAAGAACACTATTTTAAAATTAGAGAACATTAGGAAAAAAATAAGATAAAAATTACTTTGAATTTTTTTCTGCAGAGAAAATTGATTCTAATTTAGAAATTTATGTACAGCAAACTGTCACTCATATTTCAGAGTATGTTGAGGACATTTTTTGAAATGTAGTCTTAAAATTGTAATACTCTTTTTCTTTTTTTCAGGAAATAAACAATTAAATAGATCCAAGATCCAAGAAGGTAACTGTTTAGTTGGGGGCTTCACCCCAGCCTCCTGACATCCATTTTAGAATGCTGGGCAGAAAACTCCATTTCAAGCTACCACCCCGGGGAATTGCCTCAATCTGGATTTCACCTCCAAGAAAGCCTGCCAAATGGTGACCCTTCCTCAGGGAAGATCAAAACCATTCCCACAGGCTATTTAAACTGCCCCCCAAATGTAGTAATTCCCCATTTTCTGTTTAAACAAAAAGAAAGGCTTTCACTTTAACATAGTAAAATTACATATAACAAAACAGTTATCAAGCAAGAACTATAGTTACCATATTTATATCTACTTTATCTTTTATCATAACAAAGGAAAACTATAACTATCCATTCTTTAACTCCGTCAAAGATTCCAGAAGGATATAATATTACCTAAGTAAACGAGAAGTAAGCAACTTTCAAAACTCTAGAAATGACAGAGACATCTTGCTGCCTATACAGTCACCCAAAGTTATTTTGTACTGTTCGGGCATCCATCTTTAGCTTACAGGCACATAGTATCCAGCAGACTTTTCCATGAAGCATGAAATTTTAAAGACAGTTTAGTCACTTTTTTGTATCCTGCATAATGTTTTGCAGACTTTTTATGAAACAGGAACACTGAAGGATCGTCTCACCTTTAGGCAAGTTTAGCAGTTCTCTCTCTGTGGGTTCTTTGTGTCCAGTTTATGCAACAGTCCAGGCAAGAGCAGTTTCTTGCCCAAATGGCTAACCAACTCCATAAGGAGCCTCTTTGATGCCCATCTTTCCTTGAAGTAGATTGGTACTGCCAGGAGCAGACATGTCTCATTGTCATGAAAAACCCTAAGCTATTAAAACATTAAATGCCATATTCTGTCATCTTTGAAAGATATGAAGAATGTCTATTTAACTGAAACATATCTCTATATATCTAGAAAATCTAACTAACATGACTACAAACTTAACTATTATAGATGATTATCTATTAACAACCTATATTTCTTAATTATACATTACATTTTTAAATGAACTACACAATCACAATACCTTAATCAAGATCAGAAATACATATACATATACCAAAATTGACCTTAAATTTGTATCCATAAATCAAGATTTATACCAATGCAAATTATTCATATCAGTAGAGCATGAGACTCTTAATCTCAGGGTCATGGGTTCGAGCCCCACATTGGGTGCCAATTTGTAGTAATGAGAGTGTGGGCCCCTTTGTTCTGTCCTTCCTGGCTAGCTTACACCTGAAAAAACCACACAGAAATTGTATTAATTAAATTACTGCCTGGCCCATTAGTTATAGCCTCTTATTGGCTAACTCTCACATATTCATTTAACTCATCTCCATTAATGTGTATTGCCACTTGACTGTGGCTTGCTGGCATGAGTCTAACCAGCATCCATTTCAGGCAGGAGAAACATGGTATCTGCCACACTACCTTCTTCCCAGCATTCCGTTCTGTCTACTCTGCCTACCTGATTTCTGTCCTATCAAAAGGCCAAGGCAGTTTTCTTTATTCACCAATAAAAACAACACAAATACAAAAAAAACTTCTATACCACCCAAAGAACAAACATGTAGTCTTTCTGGTTCTCCTTTCCCCCCTCCGTGTTTTCCCGGGTGCTACCTGGGAACACTGGAATCCATTAAACTTGAGCATCTTTTAATTTGGTTTGATTTGGTATAATTTGGATTATTGTGTTGGTAGACAGACTTACCAGACCAGAAAATACTTAACAGTAACCTGATGTAAGACAACACAAAGAGAAATCTTCAGGAAAATTCAAAGCTATAGTCATTTCCTATTGAAGTACACGAGTAGGCTCACCAAGAAACCACTTTTGAAAATTGTGTTTGAATGTCTATCATGTTGAATTAGTTTAGTGAGATTAATCAATGGGTGGGGAATGATTTGATCATTAATAGTGTATTAGAAAAAAAAACCAACACAAAAATTAGGTGATATTACCAATGGGGAGAACCAAATGAGCAGAGGAGGGAAGATACCATTCAAATACAATAGACTACTGCTGAAACATGACAATGATTGTTGGGCTTCGGGAGGCCCAGTGTAACTTCCTGAACCTAAGGAGTTTGGGGAGGAGTGACTCAGCACAGCCTGACCTAGGACTGCCTCTGCCCAGCCACTGCTGAAATGGCAGGATGTTATTGGCCCTTATTCCTCACTCCACCTCACCTGATCCCAAGACTTCCCACTACCTCAGCCCTATATAAGTTCCTGCCCTGATACAATAAAGTGAGATACTGTTTTGACAGACTCCTGGCTCAGTGTGTGTTTCTCCTTGGTGGTCAGGGTGGGAGGTCTGGGTTGTTCAACACTCACCATCCCGCTCAGCCCCAGGGAGAGATTGGCAGGACTGAACCAGCTCTGCCTCAGCCCATCTGCTGGAGAACCCGGTAAATGAGTCAAGGAAAATTATGATATAATTTGGGAGAAGAGGTGGGTGGCAGATAGGGAATATGAATGAGTGTGAGCTGAGTTGGCTTCACGGTGTAAAATTAAGTGTCTAAAACTCAAATGTCAGGAGAAGACAACAGAAGGAAATCAATAGACTTCAACAGAAAAAAAAAACATCACCTTTAAAGGATTTGCAGTATTGTTTCTAGAAATCTGGGAATGGTGACACATTACAGGTCAGAGGTGTGCTTTTTTTTTAAGATAGTTGTTTATTTTAACCTAGGTGGGTTCAACTTTTTGACACCTTAGTACAACACAATGGAGCTACAAAAAGTATTTTCAAAGAAGTGTGCAATGATTTAAGGTTATAAATTTGTGTTGGTGCACTCATAATTATCCTCATTTGTAGCTTTCATATCCATAACATCGTTAAAATTAAAAAAGTAATAAATGGCTTAAATATTTTGTATAATTCATAACTTTTGGAATATAATTTTCTGGATTCCACCACTGTCTCATGCCTTAAGATGAAGTTGGTACTACTGTGTGAGTATGCATATGTGTTTGCACATATACACAGATTTGTATCCTGTTTCTTTTATTAAAGTAATGCTTCAGTGATCAGCCTGCACCGAGTAGCATTATCCATAAATCTTCATACATACGTATGTGCAAAATTATCCATATTTACTATCTTATCATTAGAAATAACGTTCTATAGAAAGAGAAAGAACAAGCTCTTCCAAGACTATAGCAAGCACATTATAAGACAGACATGTTCTGCCCTATTGACTCATTATCACACAGTGCACATGTTCCTTTCTCTAACAACCCTTCCAGAACTATCTACCAGAGCATGAAGTAAACTATTTTACTATCTGCTAAGCTCTTCGCTAAATTTCTAGCATTTGCTAGAAGCAACTTTACGTTTCTTGCCTTTCATTTATTTTACTGTTGACATAGATACTACCCTAGTTCAGTATCCTGAGGACAAACTGCTACATTTTTCAAAAAAGTTTTTCTAAGTGCAAAACTATCTGTCATGTGACTTTCCTGGAGAGATGTGAACAAATGACTATTTTTCCAGATAAAGCACTACCAACAGACCAAAGAAATGATGACACACATATCTAGCTTGGTGAACCAATCAGTTTGCTGAAGTTACTCACAGGAGCACCAGTGACTCAGAGGCAACTGAATCCCTGGAAGCACACCCCAGCTTGGGTTATCACTCAAGAAAGCTGAGTCACTGAAGCTCCCTGCAGAAACTGCAGACAACATGGCATTTTCTCTCCCCAGAAATTCTCTACTGCTTTTATAACTCCTGGGAGGAGCTTTGTACTTCTTTAAGAACTTCCTTTGAAAGTTTCCTATACATCCTGTTCCTGGTATGGTTCCTTTGCTACCTGAATCTTATGACTTTCCTTTTCTACTCCCAGAGGGAAAGTTTCACTTTGGAGGAGAGTGACACACAGAGGGTTTTGTTAATGTTATGGGTTGTCCTAAGATAACAATGCTCATGAAGCTGTTTTTAAAGCAAGCTCCAAGCACCTAGCACCTTCACTCACAAGTGCTTTCAAGCCAGTGTTTATTTTCATTGCTTTGAAATATAGAGCGAGTTATCTGTCAAATAATAATTGATAAAAATATTGGAGTGAAGGAAGTTAAAAATATAGAAATTTAGTGAAGAAACTGCCTCCTTACATCCGTGGAAAACACAGATCTACCATTAAGTTCTTTCTAGATTTAAGAAACACTAGAAACAATTTCTTTTAATTTTATAATATGCAAATAAAGAAGAGGAAATAACAGTTTAATAAATATTTAATTCATAAAAGATATCTAAAGAGAACACTCTCAGACATGAGATGCGATGTGGTATGTTCTTCTGTATGTGTTGCCCTTATTGGTTAATGAATAAAGCTGCTTTGCCCTATGGCATGGTACAAGATAGCCAGGCAGGAAGAGATATATAGAGAGAGTAGGAGAAGTCAAGGAGATGCCATGTAGCTGCTGAAGGAAGTAGATGCCATGTAACTGCCCAAGAAGCAAGAGGTAATAAACCATGAGCCTCATGGCAAAATATAAAATAATAGAAATGTGTTAATTTAAGATGCAAGAGTTAGTTAACAAGAAGACTGAGTTAATAGGCCAAACAGTGTTGCAATTAATATAGTTTCTGTGTGATTATTTGAGTCTGGGCAGCCGGAAAACCAAAGTAAAGTCTCCGACTACAATGCTCTAAAAGTGCTGAATTCTTAATTACTTTAGAACAGTAAAAAGGTAGGAAAGGTTATTTTGGAAAAGTTTGTTATAAGTAGGTTATGTTTAATAGGGAGAGGAGTATTACCATGACAAAGGGAGCACAGACAGTTGGGAAATGCACCGCTTACCAGCTTAATGTTGCAATAGTGGTGTCTAGGACAAATCATTGATTCAGTTATTGACATCACACATTCTGTAACTCAGCAATGAAGTGTGCTAAGAGCTTTCAGAAAATCTATGCGTTTGGATAATAAACTGAAATATTGACTCATAAATAGTAGCTTGTTTCAGAATAACTTGCCTCTCTCTGAAGCAATTCCTTGAAGGACCATGCTTGTATTTGTTGGCATTTTATGATTCAGAGTTTAAATAGAAAATTCCCTCTTTCCTTTATCTAACTAAACATGTATTCATTTATTTACACTTGACCATGAGCAGAAAAATAATGTTGTTATGGTGTCTTAAATATCAAAATTGTCCTCAATTTAAGTTTTGCTTTGGGAGCAAATGTTACATGATTATATGTTTGATTCCTTAACAATTAATGAACTGATCTTTAGATCTTTTTATTTTTGTATCTATAGGTATCTGACTGTTTAGATATTTAGAAAAGACATTTCTAATTTAACAGAGCCTAAACATCCCATTTCGTGCCTTGGAATCTGTGCTTTCTAAGCTTACCATTTAGCATTGGCCTTTGAATTGCTGTAGGCAAGCAGAAAAGAATTTCCTTCCTTACATTTCCTTAGTATAGTTTTTGCTGAAAAGAAAATCAATAGATGACTAAAAAAAATTCCTAAGAACTTTTGTGGTCACATAATTTAGGATGCTATTTTTTGTAAACCATGAAATAAAAGAAACAAGAAGACCATTAAACCCTCAGCTCTAACATTTAAAATATTTTCATTATGAACAAGGAAAAGAAAACAAACCAATCCCCTAAGGCAGTGGTTATCAACCATTCTAAAACTGCAACCCCTTAATACAGTTCCTCGTGTTGTGGTGACCCCCAACCATAAAATTATTTTGCTGCTACTTCATAGCTGTATTTTTGCTACTGTTACAATTTGTAATGTAAATATATAAATGCAGATGGTCTTAGGTGACCAATGTGAAAGGGTCATTCAACCACCAAAGGGGTCACAGCCCATGGGTTGAGAGACGCTGCCCTAAGTCATAGACTGTGAACCACAGAGTTTCAAACATGCCTCTAAGCAAGGATGACACAGTCATGTCCATTGTCTCACAAGGACAATTGTGATTATGACAATCAAATAAGCCTAAACTCCTTCTATAAAGCAAAATTAGGTTCAAATCATAGCAAAATCCTGTGTCAACTATGAGCTGAGAATAGAAAGATTTCTTAATACACTCCACATGAGAGTGAGAAAAATCACAATTGGATCCTGAAGCAGTATGAGCAGGAAAATAAGTTGCTGGGACATCCAGTGAGGGAAATTTGCTGATATTCCTCCAATAAAAAGTGTTCATTCTCTTGAGCTAGCATTGTGTTTTTAGAAATATATGCGTTAGAAAACAGATCTAGCACTCACGATGTGGAGGAGTTCAAGGTTTATCTTTAGCTATATAGTAATTTTGAGGACAATCAGGACTACCTTGTCTCAAGAAACAAATAGTTTGGAAAAAAAACAAAACTTATTCAGGTGTACCTAAAAATGAAGGAATAGTGATAACGCCATTGTTCTTTTTACAAATAAAATCATGTACTAGGAAACATTTTACATACCATTTCAATAGATGACTACCATAATATATTGCTATAAAGTAAGGTATGATAAATCTATGCTAGAGCAAAATTCACAGAGTAAGTGCCTTTCTCAACTTTTATCAGAGAAGCTTCTTGTAGTAAGTTGTAATTAGCACAGGATCCACAACAGGACAACATACAGAAAGTGGGACATGAGGGAGCACCCAGTCCTAAAAAGGATGTCTTTGTTTAACACTTTTTGCTGGAGTCAGAAGAGACAGAAAGATTTTAAGATCCAGAGGTGAGGAATGACTCCAAAGAAAAGCATCTTCCAGATACAACAGAATGGATACCCATATGGGATCATGGAAATTGACGACACACACAAGAACTGCACAGGTCCAAACAAGACAAAATCCCAATGCTGCGAAGGGAAAGTAGACACGAAGTCCCACCCCTAACCAAGAAGCTTCTGCAATTGGTTCCTGCTGAAACAGGGAAAACAGTTTGCTCCAATGGAGCCTCACGAGTTAACCTTATTCCAGGGCAGGCCCCATGCTGGCGAGCAGCGGGCTCACATAAAAGGGATAAAACAAAATGGAGTCGCCCCCACTTCTATCTTTCTGTGGGCTGTTTGCTGTGGCTGCCGCAGCTGCGGCTTCTTCCTCCTCTTTCTCCACTCCTTCTTGGCTCTTAGGCTTTTTGTTTTGATTTATGGCCTTTGTCTTCTTTGTTTTTGTTTGAAGAGGTGGGGCAAGAACATGAAGAAAGTGATGTGGAGGTTCTGGGAGGAGTCCCCTCCTCTGGGAGGGGAAAATCATGTTCAAAATATATTGTATGGGAAAATAGAAAAGAAAAACTTATCATTGCTATTGCTATTACTTTTTGATAGATAAAAATAATAGGAAATAGTTTGAATATCATATCAAAAAATGACTAGTTTAATAAATTTTTTCTAAAGCAAAATATAGTAAATCTATCGTAGAGGAAATCTGTAGTATATGCAATCAGTATCATTGAGTAGAAAGAGCAGATAAAAGTGCAGGTGTATCTTTTGTGGGATTTTTTGGCTCCATTTTTTTTCTCCTCTTATTTTTAAAGGTTTATATGATATTTTGGGAAGACTGACTAAAAATAGAGCTACAGAATTTGTCTTGGGAAGGGAGGCTTGATTTGAACTTGGATGGCTTATTTACATATACCTTTTAATTCGTTATTGTTATTTACTAGGAAAATAATAATCATTATTTTTTAAATATTGTTATCCTCTGCCAGGTTAAGACTTAAAAGAACAAATGGCAAGCATGGTTTTGTGATCTCATATTGCTACTGATAACTGAACTCCAACCTGCCGCAGATAACACTAAATATCCAACGGCAGCCTTTGGGGATGAATGGAAGCTAGGAAACAGTAGGCATAGAAACAAATTTTAGGAGACGGGTACCCTTGGGATAGTATTGCTCTTCATTGTGTGAGCACTAGTAATGAGGAGGGGTTGTTCTTAGCAGTCTATGCTCATTTACCTACTTGATCCTCAGGCCTGTCCCGGACATCATATGTTGTCATCCCCATTGTATTATAGAGAAAATAGAGCTGAGAGACACACACACAGAGAACGACTTGTCTAAGACCAAAGAGTTATTAAATAGCTGCTCATAATTCGAATGGCCACAAGCACTGCTCTCAGTAAAGCACAGGGATTCCAGTGTTCCATAGGTGAAGTCTTGCCCTTTACAACCCAATACCTCCAAAAACAACAACAACAAAAAACCTCTCTGCCAAACTCAAAAGGGGAGACCTATATTGGGTGACTATTCAAATCTGCAAATCTATTCAAAGACTGTGTGGAACTATTAAAGCTATTTGCTGCCAAACAATATTGCAATGCTAGAAAAACAAAGGCATGAATGGAAGAAATGTTAGACAAATTTCAAGTGTAGGACAGTGGTTTATCAATTATAGTATCAGAAGTACAATGCCAAAATACTGATATGTGGAATATTCTCAAAATGTTGACAAACTTGAAATTCTACACCAAAAGTATCACTTCCACGAGTGGTGAATCATCAAATGAAACACAAGAAGTACATTTAAATAAAGATATTAGAAACTCGAGAAGGAGTGGACAGAGAACAGCCTTACCATAGGACTTTAGCCTACACTCACTCACTGCACATCATAGCTAAGGGATTTTAGTAAGCAGTTTATGCAAGGCTTTATATACTGGGTGGGAGGGACACATGAAAGAACCATTTAAAGCGCTGAAAAGCTCCCCCCTCTCAAAGAAATGCTGGAAGAGAGCCCTGTTTCATCTGGATGCTCTCTCACTTCAGGGCATGACATTACCACACTTTCTACAGCTATACTAGAGAATAAGTAATCAAAGGACTGCCTTTGTCCCAAACCACCCAGGTTAGAGTGCTGCCACGTCTCTCTCTACCTCCTTAAGTAGATCATTGATGATAATCACACCAATGCTAATAAAGTAGTGAAGAAGAGTGAATCAAGATAAAATAAGATTTTGTCATAGGTAGATTTACAAATCTGTATCTCAAAAATTAAAATATAAATCTAGAAAATGTTCGGTGGTCTTGGGCACTTGATGCAGAATAACATGGATAGTGATAGAGTAAGCTAGTTGGTAAGACTGAAAAATCTTCTTATTGTGGACCTACCGCAGCCAAGGTCTGTGCTGATGTCCGTGGATACCATTGAAGACCATGCCTATACCAGGGGTCTGAACCACCTCCTGGGACCATGTCGGCATCCGAGAACCATGCTGTTGCTGCAGCTATGACCATATGAATGGCCTGTGCTTCCACCCAGATCATGGTGACATCTGAGCCCAGGCTGCTGGAAAGGACCATGTGTAGGATCATGGTTCTACCACAGCTGGAGTCTATGTTGATATCTCTGTCCCATGATGCTACCAAAGGCCACATGGATGCCCATGGTCTAGACTGTAACCTGTGGTCTTGCTGATCTGAATGATTTACACTGCTAATATGGTGCTATGGTATTGCCTGGGGTGTTGCCAAGTGCTATGTTCTTGGTTCCATTAAAGCTGTGGTCTGTATTGATGTCCATGGCTCATTTAACCACAATGGGCCATAGAAACCATATGTGTTGAAATCCAAGGGCTGTGCTGAACCACCCTTGGCTGGCTCTGGGATAACTCTATCTGCCCCTTGCTGGACACTGTATCAGGAGAGCTGACCCCACCACTCGTGGGAGAGCTGGCCTTGATACCATGGGTTTAGGAGAGGTGGTTTTACCCCTTGTCTGGTGTGTGTGTGTAGGGGGGGCAGTCCCAGTGGCCAGGACTGACCAGCTCAGCTCCCACCCAGAACCACATTCTGGGCCTTGGGTTGGCCCACGCTAACATCTGCCCCATCTATGACCTGCTGGAGTGCATGAGGGGACTGGTCCTTTGTAATGATAGCTTCAGGATCCCAGTATCTCAGAGCAGGATATCAGAGAGGCGTTTTGGTGAGGTGCCACTGATGATGGTGCACTGGAGGCCAAAGGCCTTGAAACAGACCAATGACTCAATGCAACGAACATTTGTGGGTGGGGCTGATTGGACAAAAGGATATATTGTATGACACACCTCAGCTCCCAATGCCATGAATATTGGAGATGTAGGAAAGTTGGAAGAGTGAGGTGGTTTTTTGGTTTGGTTTGTTTTTAATTAATTTGGGGAGGGCCTTGTTTTGGGATATGCTGCAGAGATGAGAGGCAGATATGGACGGACTTGGCGGTGAGTGGGAGTGGGGTGCATGAAATAAAATTCCCAAAGAATCAATGAAGAGTTATGTTATAAAAAGCTATATCATGTATCATGCTGAGAAAAAGGCAAGTACAGAAAACCATGGTGGAATAGATTGCCTGCCAATCCTTATACTCACTCTAGATTTTCATTAGGCAATTAATTGTATCATTCCATCTATCTTGAACTCCAGTTGCTTTATATTTTTATTAATTGTTTGTAGAAATCCTTCATACATTTAATATTAATCCTTTCTTTTTACATGTTCAAATCCTGTCTATGGTTTCTATATCATCATTTCATTATGCAAAATTCATAATTTCTTAATATAATATTTTCTCCTGAATTGTGTATTTCACATGGTTCTGTCAGGTAAGCATTTCTGTGGCTATCACTTCTAATACATGATGCCCAAAATTTGAGACTGCCTGGCAGAGTGGTGATGGATTCTCTTTTCTTCCATGTATCAGTAGAGTAGAAAGCCGAGCTACTTGGACCTGGTAAGGAAATAGGTTCAGTGAATTTCTTTCTTTGGGTTCCTTGAAAGCTCAACTTTGGGACAAATGTTGAGAACAGATGGTTTTAAAATATTTCCAAGAAGTACCAGTGAGGGATTGGGAGGAGCAAGAGGCAGGAGGAGGGGCAGTGGGAGGGAATTTTAGAGAGAGGAAAGGGGAGAGGGAAATGTATATACAGAGAGAGAGAGAGAGAGAGAGAGAGAGAGAGAGAGAGAAACAGAGAGAGAGAGAAACAGAGAGACAAAGACACAGAGAGAGACAGAGTCAGAGAGACAGAGACAACTTAACAGGACATCCTAAGAATCTGGGTATATTTAAGAACAGAAGATTTTTGATATATTTGGTAGAAACTTAGAATTACATGCTGCCCGAAGCAGGGAGTCTAGGGATTCATATATTTATGTGAGGACTCCCATCTCTCACTTTTAGGGAGCTTCTCTGGGAATATCAGATAGCAGCTACTTCTGCTCTATTCTATCTCAGTAAGCACAACTCTACAACTCTAAGGAAAAGTTCTAAAATTGCTAAACTGTGGCGTGGGTCTCTGAGCTAGTCTGTGCACATGCGTGGGGGCACTCCCTGCTGCTCTTATTTTAGAAACATGTTTGCTTTCATGACATCCCTGCCTTTCTCTGTTCTCTACCACGCACCTGTCTTGCTTCCAGTCTTCAGGCATATCTGTCTGTGCTGAACCCCAGAGATGAATACAGGCTCAGTATTTCCCTGGAGCCTCATTAAGCCTCCATGCAAATAGATTTCCCAGAAATTACTCTACATGGCTTAACATTTGCATTCTCACCAGTAACTGGAGCTACATTCAAACTGAGAATGACAGTATACAGCAAAAATGAAACTTTACCATGTGGGTCTTTTCTCTTTCATGACCTCTGCCAACTGTTATTTGACTCATTCAGTATGAAGAAAGAGATTTACTTACAAATGTTATCCCCCCCAGATTTCCTTAGCTACCTTTAGCAACTGGCTTTGTCAAACTTCGTCTTAAGTAGAGACTTAAAGTGACAGCATTCCTTAAATACAATAGCCCCTCTTGTGAATAAATTAATAAATAATTATTTTCTTTTTGTCATCCATATTCTCCTCCAATTAGTTACTGAAAAATGATTTTGGAAGGAGTACTTAAAAGGACTTAAGCTTTGTGCCAAGTGACATGCTGTCACAACCATTCAAGGACAGAAGAGAAAGGCTGGCAATAGTTGACTATTGAAATGTTCTCTCTTCCACTGAATTGGTTCAAAGCTTGAGGCAAGCAGGCTGTTTTATCCATGTCACACTTCCTTCAGTTTTAGCACAGAAGTACTAGGTAGTAAATGACTGTAGGGAGGTCAACCCAGAGGAACAGATTTTTGGTAGAATAGAAGATGCTTGACAAACGGACACTGTTGGCAGACTTGTCAGAAACTGACAGTATATGAAATCAACTCATGTAGGGACTTTCCCAATTTGCTACATATAATGGGTGCCATGAGGTGTAAGAACTTGCTGCTCCTGGGAAGTATGGGTTCTCATTCTGGTGTCTCCGGATGCCTTCTGACTTGTGTGTATCTAGAGAAGGGTTTGATAAAGATGTCTCATTTAGAGATGTCTGTTTCAAAGTCTCTTACTCTCTACTCATTATCCAGTTAAAATCTCTGTGTTAAATACTACATATTGCAAGAAGAAGCTTTTTTGATGAGGGTTGAATGATATGCTGATCTATGAGTAACAATCTATGGGTAGCAATATATCATTAGGAGTCATTTTAATTGTTATGATCATTTTGCACAATGATAGTAGCAGGTTTACTTCCCATGCCCATGATATATCTAATCTTAGGTTCATGGATACTTTATCTGTGTTGATTTGGATTCCATCCCATGAAGTGGCCCATAAATCCAATCACAAAGTGGTTAATTTCTTCTGTAACATTTCTGTCACTATTGTTCTTTCTTGTAGACAGGTCACTGTTGTAGGTCATGGGTTTTGCCGATGAGTGATATTAATGATTATTTTTCTTCTGTGGTCTCACGCAGTGTTCCTTTCATCACCATGAATGCTAACCTATAAAGGAAAAACTTCTAGTTGGGCAACAGCTCGATTTCTGCATGCTCAATAACATTAGTAAGAGGCATTATCAGCAATAGGGCCTTACCATCAAATTGGGGAGTTAGCGTTAACAGTCTTAAACCTCCGAAATTTAGGAAAGAAGCAGTGTAGTAGAGTGTGAAAAGCCCAATTTTATTGTAAGTATTTTGAATCTTATTCTGTTATTTAGTTATGTGAACCACAACTCACAGAAACTCTTTCAAGCCTCGATTTCCAGTAGTTGTATACATTCACCTGCACTTTCATTAAAGGAAAAAAAATGTGTCCTGTAGTAAGAGGCGTGTGGGCTACGTCCTTCTGCCTGGCACCCGGCCACTGAAATAATTACACAGAAACTGTATTCATTGAAATACTGCCTGGCCCATTAGCTCTAGCCTCCTATTGGCTAACTCTCACATATTTGTTTAACCCATTTTTAATAATCTGTGTGTCACCACGAGTCGTGGCTTACCGGGAAAGATTCAGCATGTCTGACCTGGCAGGCTTCATGGTAGGCCACTCTCCCTTACTCTTCCTTCTCTATCCCAGAATTCTGTTCTGTCTCCTCCACCCACCTAAGGGCTGTCCTATCAAAAGGCCAAGGCAGCCTCTTTATTCAACCAATGAAAGCAACACACAAATACAGAAGACCCTCCTACATCATTTCCCCTATTTCTGTTTAAACAAAAAGGGAGGCTTTCACTTTAACATAGTAAAATTACATATAACAAAAGTTATCAAGCAAGAATTACAGTTACAACCTATTTTACCTTTTATCATGACAAAGGAAAACTATATCCATTTTTCAACTCCATCAAAGACTCCAGAAGGATATAATATTACCTAAGTAAACAAGTAATAAGCAACTTCTAAACTCTAGAAATGACAGAGACATCTCACTACCTGTATGGTCACCCAAAGTTCCTCTGTACTGTTGGGGCATCCATCTTCAGCCTATAGGCCCATAGTATCCAGCAGACATTTCCATGAAGCAGGAAAATTCAAAGACAGTTCAGTCACTTTCTTCTGTATCCTGCAGAATGTCTCATAGACTCTTTCATGAATCAGGAACCCTGAAGGATCATCTCACCTTTAGGCAAGTTCAGAAGTCCTCTCTCTGCAGGTTCTTTGTGTCCATTTAAGCAGTCCAGGCAAGAGCAGTTTCTTGCCCAAATGGCTATCAAACTCCATAAGGAGCCTCCTTGATGCCCATCTTCCTCTTGAAGTAGCTGGTGCTGGAGCAGACGTGTCTCATTGTCATGAAAAGTCCTAAGTTATTAAAACATTTAAATGCCATATTCTGAGTCTTTGAAAGATATGAAGAATGCCTATCTGAAATATGTCTATGCACATCTAGAAAATCTAACTAACGTGACTACAAACTTGACTATTATAGATGATTATCCATTATCCTATATTTTCTAATTATACATTACATTTTTAAATGAACTACACAATCACAATACCTTAATCAAGAGCAGAATTATAGATACATATAACAAAATTGACCTTAAAGTTATATCACTAAAGCAAAATGCATACCAATGCAAATTATCCATATCTATATCATCTCCCCCTTTAAATTTAAATTTAAAGAACATTTATAAACAATATTTGGGAATATGGGCATAGTTTTTTCCCTCCAAACTTCTTCCTGCTGTATGGGGGTGCTGTTAATCAGGTCTTTTATGGTGTCTCCTGTGTGCCAGGTTCATCTCGTTCGGCAGTTGAGTGAAGTAATTTTTGAGGGTGTGCACAGCTACCTTTCAGGAGGGCATGGTCTATCATACCATGTTGGTCTAGAAGGAATCCATAGGGTCTCATCCTCTGTGAAAACAAAAGAAGAAACTCTTTTCCAAAGCATAATATCCTTAGACCCAAATTTATAATATACATCGTAGATTAGCTTAGCCCATACAATGAAATGTCTCTCTGTACTTAGCTCCTTCACAGTCAAAAAATTTAAAGAAAACACAATAAAATACATAATTCAGATATTCTGTGAATTTTCCATTTTTACGTGGCTTATTTTTCTTTATTTTTTTAATCTATAACTATCTGTACTTTCTTTAAAGACTTTACCCATTTTTTTAAAGTATCTCTCTATACTCTTTATTTCTTTTCTCTTTTAAGCCTACTACGTATCTTTATTCAACAGTGTGACCCATTTAGAGGTCTTTTCTGTCTGAATCTGTCCTATTGTGAATCTGTAATTCTTTACTATCCAGGAACACTTTTGCTTTATGCTTTTAAAATGCTACGCTCTTAAGAATCTAAGCTGCGACAATTCCAGGTCAAATACAGGTACTGCCTGTTTGCTCCGCCCAGTCCAACATGGCGGAGTCGCTTGTGCTTCTGAGCAGTGTTCATTATATCACTAGCATGGCGGGCTGCTTGTGCCTCTGTGTCACTTGTGCCTGTGAGCTGCTGCATGCAATGCCCCCTTCCAGGCAGAAGCCAAGCTTAGCACTTCAACCTGGAGAATGAGCTTTTTAACTGAGTTACAGTTGAATCTGCCATGCAGAGCACTGTGCAGCCTGAAAACATCTCTGTGTATGGCGGCAGAAATCCACCATGCTCTCTTGCCTGACTAAGCCTGATCCTGCCGTTTGCCCAGGCAGGAAGAGCTGAGCCATGGCATGGTCTCAGCTACTTTCTTCCTGATCCCAAGTGGGCACACAAACATCCGGGCCCACAAATGCTCCATAGCCAGAGTTTGCACCGGTGGCAGGGCCCAGGAAGCCTTGTTTTAAAATGGTGCAGCTTTTTTCCTGTTGCTATTGCCGAGCCAGGAAATCTCTCTGTAGCACGCCCCAGAAAACAGGAAAAAGCTGTGTTAAACTCTCTCTCCTTTTTAAGACCTCTCAGGCTTTTAAGTGGATTCAGTGCATCATGTTGAGGCACCAATTGTAGTATGGAGGAGAGGGCTGTATTCCCGGTGCCCGGCTCCCTGCGCAGGGCTCCTTGTTCTGTCCCGTCCGGCTCCCGATGCCCTAAATAATTACACAGAAACTGTATTCATTGAAATACTGCCTGGCCCATTAGCTCTAGCCTCTTATTGGCTAACTCTCACATATTTGTTTAACCCATTTCTAATAATCTGTGTGTCACCACGAGTCGTGGCTTACCGGGAAAGATTCAGCATGTCTGACCTGGCAGGCTTCATGGCGGGCGACTCTCCCTGACTCTTCCTTCTCTATCCCAGAATTCTGTTCTGTCTCCTCCACCCACCTAAGGGCTGCCCTATCAAAAGGCCAAGGCAGTCTCTTTATTCAACCAATGAAAGCAACACACAAATACAGAAGACCCTCCTACATCAGTGTCCTTTCCCGGGCTCTTGGTGTGGCTCTTGGTGTCTCTGTCTTTCTCTATTATACCACAATTTGCCATGAAACTTGGTAGGCCAGTGTAATGAGGGTTAGAAGACTTCCTTGTTTCTCCAGATGTATGTCCCTCAAAAGGGCAATTCCTGCTTTCTCTGGGGAAGAGGTAGTAAATTCAAGAGAGAGTTGACCCAAAGTGTAGATTTTTAAGGTAATCAGGAAATGAGTGTTTATTGCTATAACGCTTGACACTTGAGTAAGGTGATTCTCACATTTTCAAACTATGTAGGAAAAATGCTATCCAGGTTTCCAAGACAAAGTCAAGAGGGAGTGACGTCACATACGTGAAGCTCCACGATGTGGGGTGGAGCACTGGGAGGACCTTGGGCTACAGGACAGTTTCAAAGGGCGATTTCTGCTGTCCCTGTTTCACTGTTTTGGCCTTTGGATAAAAAGAAGTATTTTTCCTTCCTTTCTAGAAGAACAACAATCGAAGAATAATTCAAGAGACAGTTCAAGAGACTTTCCATCTACTCTAAGACTCCCCTATAACCACTCTCCATACAGAACCATTTGTTGCTGTGAAGCAGTAACAGTACCATGTTATATGTTTACATGATGTCTTTCCCATTAATCTCTGCATGTTTTTAGATTCTAAGATTATTTTTATATCAAGCTTCCAAAAAGCAATGAAATACACAGAGCAGTGCTTCCTTATTGGGTAAACAATTTTAATTCATTCCAAGCCCCATATCAGAATTTAATATGATTCTTTTTTTTTTGTGCTGTATCAGAGAGAACTAGGAATACATATTACAGTTACCATGTTCAAAAGTGAATGGAGTAGGTACCACATTCAGGAAAGGTGCCTTTCAGATCTTCGGTGTGCTCAGTATTTATCACTAGCTGTGGAAGCAGAATGTTATAGTTTCTGTCAGCTTGAACTTTCTTTTTGTGTTTCTTTTAGTTAACTAACATTTCTCAGTTTACTTTGCAAACAAAGGCTGCATTCTGTATTGTGTCTTTAATATATATGTATTTTAGTTTAAGATAAAAGTTAGTCACTTCATTCAGGTAAATTAGATAGGCAATAAACTATACCTCTTTAAAAACACATAATTTGAAAGTTTTATATGTTTAGGATTGAGCAGCTCTTAAACAATGAAGATTCTGAATATGTCTATCACACCCAGAAACTATCCTGAGTTTCTTGGCATGGCTCTTCACTGGTCCCTTCTCTACCCCATTCTAACACAAGCCCAGGTCTGCCTGTGTACTACAAATAGGTTTGCAGTTTTTAGAGTTTTGTGTAAAAAGAGTCACGCTGTATGTGCTCTTTTGTTTTGCCGTTTCACTCAGCACATTTATTTTGAGATGAACGGTTGGTTATTCCCAGTTGTAAGTTATTCTGAGTATAACTTCCTTGAACATTTATGAACATGCCTGTGTGTGGACATATGTTTTTACTTAACATTGGTAAATATCTAAGTCTTTCTATGAAACTGTGAAGCTGTTTTCTAAAATGGTCCACCATAACACAGTCTCGGCATGGTTTGCACAGGACAGTGGCTTTATCTCCTTGCCAACCGTTAATTACAGTCGCTCTATTAGATGGATCATATTAGGCTTCTCCCTGGCTTGATTTTTCTGCAAATATAATTTAGAAGAGTATATTTTATTTTGAAAACTTTTGGCAGTGCTTGAGCTCAGACCTGGTGTTTCACACATACTGTGCAAGCCAACCAATGAGAAACATTCCCGGTCTTTCTTATGTTTTCATTTATTCTCTGACTAATGAATGATTATTTATCTATTTCCTTATTAGCTATGAATTGTTGAAGACAAACACATTTTCATTTATTTTTGTTTTTATCTAACTGTGTATTTTACTTACATAACCCTTTGCAGGTTTTTATACTTTTCTAATGTATTCTTTTATATAGAGAGATATATTTTGAACTATTCTTTTTCTACCCATGGATGTCTTTATAGTTTCTTAACAATTTTATCATTTAGAGAGAAGAATTTATGAATTGTGTTAGAGCCTATTTCATCAATGATTTAATAGAGTAACATTTATTGTTCAAGAAATTATTATCTAAACCATGATTGTGTAAATCATTTTTCTATATCTTCCAAAAGTTTTTCTGTTTTAGGTGTTGCATTTGTATGTAAGCTCCTCAAGTAAATTTCCACATAGTGAAAACTGGATCCAAGGATCAAAGTTTATAATTTTACACAGGGACGTTCAGTTGTTCTAGCCATTAGTTTTTGGGAAAAAAAAACCTGTTCCTTTTCTGTCTTTATAATTGATTAACTGCTGGCAATAAGCTGTCTATACTTGTAAGGGTTTATCTCCAGTTTGTCTTCTCTGACATGAAGAGATGGACGTGATCGTCTGACTGTTCTATAGATTTCTGCATAGTAGATAGCATAGGCCTAGAGTTTTCATTGGGTGATGGACTTATTCTGGATATTTTATTATATTTTTCTTACATTTCTCTAGTTAGTTTATGGTCCTTAATAATGCTTATTAATCTCAACTTAACAAGTGATTTTGCATAAATCTATTGATAAAATCACCTTGCTACCCTTTTTAACAGAATTTATTACCTCTCTAGGATCTGATGTTGCTAATTTTTCCTTTAATTTTTCTCATCAGTATACTTAATGGTTAGTCAATTTTTAATATTTTCAGAGAATCACTGTTGGTATTTCTTTTTAAAAGAAAAGAGGGTTTACTTTGTCTCCCAGTTTGTGGGCATAAAGTCTCTTGGCCAGGTTGTCATGCGAGTGCAAGAGGCTCTAGCTGTGGAAATGCAGGGTGCACACAGGGTGCTGGCAGCTGGTCACACTTTGTCACAGTTGAGCAGCACAGAGCAATGGGTACTCAGTCTCACAGGGTTCTGTTTTCTCCCTTTAAGTCTGCTGTAACTTCCTCCAACTGAGTCTCTGTCACTGTTTTTCTTCTGGTTATTTGGGGTGCAATGATGAAATTGTCGTTCTTCAATCCAGTATGTTTTGCTTTTAGTTCTATTGAGTTATTGGTAAATATTTCAAAAGTGTATTTTTTTATGTAGGGGATACAGACCTAACAATCATTCTATTGCCCTTGGAGGATAACACCAACACTTAAGTCAGATTCAGTTGATTGGTTACTCCACTCTGAATTTTTCTAGGCCTCTGAGAGCCTACTAATCTTGGTGGTGTGGCTGAATCAATCAGTCAGTCAATCAATCAATCAATCAATCAATGTCCAGTGCCCTAAAATCAATGTCCAGCCCCTAAAATCAATATCCATTGTCTTTTAAAAAATCAATGTCCTGAGTCCTAAAACCAATACCTACTACCCTACAAATAATGTTCTGATCCCTTAATTCAGTGTCCAGTGCCCTAGAATCAAAACAATTTGACTTTCGTGAACTTTACTTCAGGCAAGAACTTAAATCAAGTCTGTGTTACCCCACATTGGCTAAAAGAAGAAGTCTCAAAAAATTATCTTTAATCTTATGATTTTTATACTTTATTAAATTAAGTCAAGAAAAGCTCATTGTTTTAAGCAAGATTATTCTGGCAGTAAATAAAGTTTTATTAGCAATAGCTGTGTCTAGAATTCGGAACCTTGTCTTCATTGTATCTAGCAATCTCCAGCAAACTTTCTTCAAGTCTGTATGTAGGAAGAAGTGTTTTCATGAACATATGTTCAAGTATACAATTTCTGATACCTAATAAACTAATATTAAGTAATACATACATATAATGATAAAATTATTAAGTATACTGGCACTGTTATTTTTGCAATGATCTATTCCTTTTTGCAAACTTACTGTTATTTTATTATAAATTTACTATTATCTAGAGCGTTTTGAAGTGAACAGATTTAATTTTACAGAGTTTTTCCAACACCATTTACACAAAGCTGTAAGCTGTCACCTTAATGTTTATTTTGTGTCATAGTGCTTGTTAGAAGGTAAAACCTTGCATCTATATTCATACATTTTATGCAGAGATAAAGCTTAAATTATTACATAGAGACATGTAATTTCACTTTTGTATCTTAACATTATAAGAAATTGCATCTTACAGTTTTTGGTGAAAACACTATTACAGATTGTATTTTTCTAAAAGTTGACAGCTTATTTTGACCCATCCCTGGCACATGTTTATTAATCGCATTTTTTCTCAGAGAAATATTAAGCACTGAATAAAATGTTTCACTGTATAATTTCCATGTTTACATATACATACATTATAAGGCAAGTGGTATATATTTATATATATATTAAAGCCTTTAGTGAATGAACAAAAGTGACTGAGTACTTACATGCTTCTATAGGCCCACAACCACACATTTCATTATTTCATTCATAAACTTACAACATTTCATTACTACAAAAGATATAAAGTTAAGTAAATTACAGTTGTATATTCATAGATTTAACCGTGTGGTGTGTGCATCCATCAGTAAATACAGCAGTTAGCAAAAAGAGATATGTGTGGAGTCGGTACCACAAGAGGCCATAATGAAAATTCTACAGTGCATGCCCTTAAAAGTCAGGCAACTGATTTATCTACTGAGGAGAAAGACTAGATTTTGAGATTAATTCAGAAATATTAATAATGTTTTGGTAGGCAGAAATATGCAATAAGTAAATCTCAAGCAGAAGAAAAAATGTTCAGAAATAGACTGCTTGGGTAACTAAAACTTTCTCAGTGCATGGTGCCTGTAAGGAGGCATAACCGATGATGCTGGTGATAAAACTGGAACTGCCTGGGAAAGAGAGCAAGAGTAACATGTTAGCAACCTGGAAAACGAATGTGATGAGACTGTTGATAAGGCCCTTAGATAACAATAACACATCTTTGGAGATGTATGCCTCAAGAACTGGCAGCTATAAGTAGGAAAAAAGTGGGCAATGTTGGAGGCTGGGAAGCCAAGTTGAGGCTTGTGTGAAATAATCGTAGGAATCGGTACAATAGGTACAAATTGTAGTGAATGCTGAGGATGTTTTAGAGATAAAAAATTGGAATGATGCTTAGTTAAATATGGAACATTAAAAAAAGAAGAGATTTTGCTGCAGAGAAAGAGTTGTATGAACGCATTCAACTTGTTTTTAGCTAGCATTTCAAAAAAAGAAACCACAGAATACTGAGAACTGAACACACGGAATGTGTGAGAGTCCACGGTAATCTGAATGTAAGCTGTGTCCTTAAGGTCTGGACACAGAAATTGAGGCCAGAAAAGTTACAGCAACACAGCAGAGTAAATAAAGCGTTGAAGAGCACTCCCTTTAATAACTACCTTTTCTGTACTGTCAGTGACTTGGACGGCCCCAGCTTGCAGGGCTAGTACTAGAATATTCGTACAACCAATGGAACCCGGGAGCCCAGGGAAGAGCAGCAATTCATCACTATAAATAGTCCACGCTCCCTTCATTCCAGATGCACACAAGCCTGCCAAAACAGAACTAGAAACAATATCTTCTTTTTCCCCCACACAAAATTAAATTGAGTTTACTCTGCCAAGTAGAAATGGCAAGAAAATATGCTGGAAATGTTTATAGCAAAAATGTGTGACTATTTAAAAGATAGTTATATTTTACAAGGCTACACTTGAGAGTACTCCTGTTGGGTCCAAATAACAATAGTGAAGTAAACACATCTGAATTAACAATGGACTAATTGGTATTTGCTATAGATGGTCACTTTTTAAAAATTCCAACAGCCACTTTTGTTTCTTAGTCTTTTTTGAGAAGCGTACCAGGCACAATTCTTTTCCTACATTGCAAATTAATATTATTTCTAAAGAATTGGTCCTGGTTTCAAGTAATTCAAAACACTGTCTTTTCACGAGTGTTTGTTATTAAATTGTCCTTACTCTTATTTTCAGTAAAGCATGTATTACCTCTTTTGTCAGCACATATCAAGTCTTCATGTTAAAATTCATAAGATTTATGTTCATCTGGGACAATAAAAATGCACTGAAGAAGAGCAAACGGCAACAAGATAATGAAAGTGACTGCAGACAGCTGCAGTGTCCTGTACTCTGTGTGCAGAAACAAGACAATTTTTGTTGTGTTCACATGTATCTAGCAGCCCTGTTGTTAATGAGCACAGGTGATGTGTGCATTCTGTTTGCCCTCAGACCTCCTGTCTCTTGGGGGCAGAATGGAAGCTGATCTTTCTTTTCGTACTAGACACACTGGAAAGTGTAATATTTAGAAAATTCATTCTTTTCTTTTTTTAACTAAAGAAAGTATTAGGTTTGTTGTCATAATGTCATGGTAGTCTTGAATTCTCTCTATTAGAAAAATAACAAGAGGCACTCCCCAAAAAATCGTTATAAGAAGAGAACTGAGTAAGAAAATGCCGATAACTGGCTTTGTAGTGGTATTTTATCCACTTATTAAAAAGAAACATTTCCTTGGTTAGGGGTGGTGACTACGCTTATCTGAGAGGGATAAGGACAAATAATTTTTTTAAATATAATTAAGGGTTATGCTAGTTTAATAAAGTGGTGGCTGTAGATTCTGCTCAAAGATCCTCTGAAGAGCTGGCTAGGTTTCGAGCACCAGGCATGGCTTCCCTCTTGTTGAGTGGGTTTAAGTTCAATTAGAGAGCTGTTGGAAGCTGCTGAGATATGCACGCCACTACTAGCCCCTTAGGATTATCCTAAGGCCATGCTGGTCAGTTTTGTTGTTGGTAGAACTGTTGGTTTTTTCCCCTTCTTTGGAAACTTTCATGACACCTGGTACCATGGAAGCCAGTCCTCAAAGAGGAGACATTCTGGTCAGTTCTATCACAGAGACCTCTAGACGGTTTCTCAAGGGCATGGTATTTTCAGCAAATAGGAACATTCCTTCTACCTCTCAGAGGAAGTAAGGGGATAATAATAATAGTCTGTAATGTTGGGAGGCTTGGACAACTCTGGCCAACAACTTAAAAGAGGGCTTCTCATTTCTGGCTTGGGATTCTTTACATATATATATGCAGATGTATATGTATTATAGGTATTTTTAAGGTAAATAGTTAATAGTATGATGCTTTATGACTTTTCCAGACATCTTTACTGTTATTTTATCCTCATCTGTCCCTCTGTTTCTGTTTTATCGCCCTCCCTAAGTGGAGCCTTCTCCTTTCCCATTTTCCCAGTTAGATCACCTACACTCTGCTAGTCCCTCTGTGTTGCTTCTCTACAACCTTACCCTGGCAATAGTTCCCTTTCACTTTCTTGGTTTCCGCAGTCACTTCAGGATGTGTAGTCACATCTGAAGATTTGGAGCTAGGGGACTTCTATGAGAAAGAACATGTGGCGTATTTCTTTCTGGGTCATTACTAAGATGAACTTTTCTAGTTCCATCTATTTACCTTGAGTGTTTATAATTTCTTTACAGATGATGGTATTCTCCCTCCTTGAAAAATTAAGTTATAATGTAGAGTAGGGAGTTTCATTATGAAAACTTCATGCATATTTGTTACTGTACGCTGTAATGCATCCCCCCCCCCCCGAGTGCTCTTCATCCTCCTGCCTGCTTGTTTTTCCTCCTTCCAGTTTAGATCCCCATCCACTTTAAAGTCACATTTAATCCATGAAAACAAATACCATTCTTCTGGCCACACTTCCATGTTGTCTCATTCTCTGGGACAGTAAAGAGAAGCAAGTATTTTAAGGTCTTTAGCCTTTTGTTCCAGTAGATGGTATTTTCCTTTTTCTAAATTACATTAGCTCCTACAAGACAAGGAAGGCAAAGTATTGAAAATACTTCTGAGACTTACATGTGTTTACCAGAAGCCCAGAAACAACAAGGACAGCAACAAGGCCAAGAGAATTGTGATACTGTGTACCAAACTCAGATGCATATGGGAAAACCTCGCTTACAATATTGTGAATTGCTTACTTTTTCCTTGTTTTAGGTAGGAAAAATATTAGTAAATTACACTGATATAAACAATAGTAGTTGGATTTTCCAAATTTCATGATATTGCTATTATTAGATATTTGGGTAAGTCTTAAAATGTATGTAAGCTTTATTTTTATTTTACCACCCTATAAATTAGGTGGTAAGCTTAATCATGTCTCTTCAAAACGAATTTATTAATACAGAAAAATGAATACTAAAGAGACTTAGGTAAAAAGAAATCTCTACCTAGGAAAATATGACTCCACTTACTAGATTGTGTATTGGTTAGAATGTAGCCAGGGGATTGTTTATTATGTTTTAAATTCTCAACCCCAAAGTTCTCTTGGCTTGGAGTACTGCACAGGTTGAAGCTGCAGAAGGTCCTAGTGCTGAGACGGGGAAGTGAACACAAGCTCATATCCTTAACCAAGAAGCTATCTCCACTTGGAATCCACGAGCAAAGGAAAAGGTGCTTTTCCCTATGGAGTTCACTGGGTATATTAACCACACTTAAGGGTAGGCACCATGCCCAGCAGTAGATCAGCAACACAAAATGAACTCAATGATACTTTTATGAACTTTTCATCTCATATCACTTTGTTTGG
The DNA here is from genome assembly GCA_004026605.1 of Ondatra zibethicus. NCBI lineage: Eukaryota > Metazoa > Chordata > Mammalia > Rodentia > Cricetidae > Ondatra > Ondatra zibethicus. The sequence goes on along the minus strand of PVIU01005469.1, from coordinate 38,933 downwards.
GCATTTTTTGTCTTGCTTTTCTTTTACTTGTGCATTATGGTTTCTCTCTGTGTGTGTGTGTGTGTGTGTGTGTGTGTGTGTGTGTATGTGTGTTGTGGAATTTTATTCTTTTTGTTGTTTTATTTTATCCACCTTTTTTGAGAGAGAGAAGGGGGGTAGAGTTGTGTGGTCAGGGAGAGTTACAGACAGTTGTGAACTGCCATGTGGGTGGTGGGAATTGAACCAAGGTCCTCTGGAAGAGCAGTCAATGCTCTTAACTGCTGATCCATCTCTCTAGCCCCTAGAAATGTACTTTTCAATTTCAGATCTGCATCAACATTTCCAGATCCTTTGGGGAAGCTTATCAGGTTTATTCACCAAAGCCACTCTCCAAATTGACATCAAAATGTTTCTATGTGAATGTGTTAGAATATTAACTTATTAAGTCTAACAACTTGAAATTGTGAATTCCAAATTCTATACCATATGACCTATATTTCCCTTTATGTGGTTATACACCAAAAACACTCAAGGTCAGCATTCCACAGAAATACCTGCCCACTCTTGTTTCTAATGGCACTCATCACTATTGCCACACTATGGAATTGACCAGAGGACCATCAATGCATAAATGGATAGAGAAACATGCTATATATGCATAAACGGAGTACTGTTAGCCATAAAGAACAGGAAAAATTGGATGATTTAGGAAAATGGTGCGAGTATAAATCACAAATTCAGTGACATTAGCCTCGGAAAGACAAATACATTGTTTTCTTTCATATTCAGAGTTATAATTTAATAAAGGATGTAAAAACAGAAGGAATGCTTGAGAAGAGGAAGGGGCAAGAGGTATGATAGAAATGAGAGAAGGTAATGGAAGTCAAAATGATAAAACAATAATTTTTGTATCTAAGTAAATGTCAGAAAAAATATAATTATTTTACATAATTTTTGTACACTAATGAAAGTTACAATTTGGGGGGCTGGAGAGATGGCTCAACAGTTAAGAGCAATGACTACTCTTCCAGAGGACCCAGGTTCAATTTCCAGTACCCACATGGCAGCTCACAACTGTTTGTGAGTTCAGTTCTAGGGGACCAGATATCTCCTAGAGACATACATGCAGGCAAAACACCAAAACACATAAAATAAAACAAATCTTAAAATATTTACAACATTTAAAGCATGATCATTCTTTAAACATTTCATTTTTCCTGGTTCTCACACTCATAGGGAAGAGGTCCTAGCATTCTAAAACTAGGTCTCATGGTGAACTCTTTTGCAGAATGACTGAATACACTGTTCCTCCATTGCAGGCTCTCCTGCTCCACAAAGGGGCCATTTGCGGTGCCCACATACCTGGTGGTTGGAGTGTAGCAGGACCTAGGAATGGGTGTGAATGATCTTTCTGTGGGTTGAGTTGCACCCAAGGAAAAAATAGGAGCTGAGCTTCAGAATGCAGCCTCTGTACTCTCTTTTAAAGGGTTTTATTTATCTTTAGGTTAAATAACATTCTAGAATATGTAAGCAAAATCCCTGAGGCACATGGTATAGTAGATAGAACAGATTGCACAAAAGTAAAGCTTGTACAAGAAATGTTGTAAACCTAGTGTTCCATGAATATCCCAGGAGAATACACATTTAAATAAAATGTAAATTTTCCAGCACTAAGCTGATTTTTTTCAGTAGGTATAAATGTTATCCATATGGAAGCATAAGTATCCATTCATGTGAAGTATTGCTCCTCTGTTGTAGGGGTCAGTTGGATTTTTCCTAAATTTCATCTCTTCATCCTTAGGCCACAAACTCACTGCAGAGTGACATTTTAAAAATGAATGTGACAAAAATTTGCATCTTTACTGTCTTCCTGAGTATCTAATGTAGAGAGAAAACTTATCTATGATTGCTGCCATCTTTTGATTCATGATATAATGTTTGAGCTATAATTGTGTATTCATTTATTTTTGTGATTATCAAGTCAAAAAGAAGAATAAAAATGCAAAATCTCAAAATTAAACTCATTACAAAAATCACTCAGTTGATGAAACTGCTTCATTATTATTTGTAAAAAAATAAAGTGCATGTCATCATTGAATCTCAGAATATGTATAAAATTGAAAAAACAGTACTGGTAGTGATTTTTATTCCTAGGTCATAATATTTTTGAAACTAGTTTTAAAATATTTGAGAAAATGTAGCTAAACTAATTGTCTGACTTTCCTAAATAGGCCCACATTAAAGCTCACATTTGATGTGGTTTCATACTGGGTTTCTTGAAACAATGGGTTCTAAATCAAGCTTTTTGTCTGTGAGACAAATGTAAGAAGTTCAAGAAACGAAAAATGTTTGGAGATGACTAGGGGACGATAGCAATAGAGTTGCCAAGGTTTTGGTGGTTCCTAAATTTCAGTGGTCCCATTCTTATCGTAAACACCTTTTTCTTGGGGTTCACAACCCTTCCCCCACTTTTGATCTTATTTTGAGTTTACAGTTTTCATGCTTGGCATGTCAGATGTATTTAAAATACAATTTTACTTATCTTTCCTTCCCCTACTTCCTTGGAAACATTTAAATGTTCAGTGCAAGATGCTTGATAATGTGTTGTTAGAGAGAAGATATAAGAGTCACAGTATGTGTTTCAGAGGGGTTCAGAATAACTCTAAAACTGGTTGGCTGACAAATACAGAAGCACCCAGAAGACAGCTGTCTCTCTCAAAGCCCCACTCAACTTTTAGACTTCTCTTTTAAATAAATTTCAAATTTATTTATCAAGAACCGTTATTCTGCATGTATTTAAATTTACTGACATTAACTTGGCTAGTCAATACATATATAGGAATTTTTTTTTTATAACTTCCAGAGAATCCGGACTGGCTACTGATCTGAGGCCACAAACCTGTCTCAGCAATTGTGAGATCAAGTCTATCAAAGATATCAACATTTTTGGGGGGTATCACAGACCCTTCTGGCAGTGTGGGTGAGCTGCATTATTTTCTAGAACCTACTAGTCCCACACATGAAGAGCTTACTGTGAGGACATGCAATCATGCAATGAATGTTTTCCTACAATCTACTATTTATTTTTAAGGTCTAACTAAAGTAGAACCTGAAGAACTAGTTGACTTTTGGTCATTATATATACCCATGCAACCACCATCTCCAAGTGTTTTTATTCATTACTTTCCCAAAAATGATTTGGAACACTTTCTAATCAATTATTCATCTACAGCACTTTCTGATTGCTATGACTATTATGTTACTATTCTCAGGAATTTAATAAACAAACAAAACCAAACACACCCAACCAAAAAACCCTAACATACTGCTTAAGCTAACAAAGCTTTATTTGGCTCACGGTTTCAAAGGGTTCAATCCAATAGTGAAGTAAAGGCCAGACAGAAGGAAGTAAAGGAAATGCTTACTGAGCTGCTTTTCTCCTTCTTCTGCCAAGTTCTGTCCAGGCCCACAGCCTATGTATGGTGCTACTTGACTTCAGGGTGCTCTTACCTTCCTCAATTGATCCTCTGTGCAACTGTCCATGCAGATCCAGAGATGTGCCTCACCCATTTCCTGGGTTATTCAAAATCTAGCCACATTGACAATAAAAGTTAAATACCAATGGTCTACTCTTAGTCAATTCGACACCCAAATATATTACTTTAATATCAAGTCCCTTGACTCCCAAAAGGCTCATGATCATCTCTTAATGCAAATAATTACCCTCTTCCCATGAGTCCCTGTAATCTTAATGCTTCCAATATAGTTCAAAGTGTCTCTGGGATTCAAGGAAAACTCTTAGCTGTGAGCCACCATACAAATACTTTTTAAAAATTAAATATATCTAATAAACAAAGACAATGACTAAACTTTCTGACTATTTAGTAGGATAATGAAGGCTCAGAAAAGAACGGTGTGATCAAAGCAAGACTAAAATTTGGAGGGCAAGCATTAAATCCTCTGTATCTATTCCTGGCCACTAGGATATGTGTTCTCAGGATGTGAATTCAAGTAGCACAGGGCATCACTGGTCCTCTGGTTTTGCTACTTACAGTTTCTCTTTTTATTGCCATGGATTTGCTCAACCTATATTTTATTTAATGTTTCAGATATTGCTGATATCCTGAGATCACCACAGCAACCTAGTTTTCATCTGAAAAGCTTTATATATTGTCTTTTAATATGGTGCCAAGAAATGATCTAAGTCAGCTATATATTGCTTGTCCTCTTAACATGTCCTTTGGAATCTTGGTGTAACTCTCCATGACCCAGTCTCTCTTCTGTACTATGTTCCTGCAAAGTAGCTTCATATTGATAAGGTCAAGAGACCATAACTACTGTGACCTCTGAGGGCTTTCCTAGTCAGTTATTTATGTGAGCAGTGTACTCTGCTGTATCTTTTCTCAAAGTAAAGTCTTTAAAATGAGATTATAGTTTACATCCTCAGTTCTGCAATGGAGTGGTCTGTCAAGCATCCTAATGCAACATGTTAGACTTCTCTTTATTGATGCAAATGTCTTTAATAAGCATGCCTTCTCCACCTATAACTTCAAACTTACTCCATTTCTGGAATCCCTGTGTGGTGGAGGAAACTGATCTACCATTGGATCTGCCATATCTTACTCTTCCTTGTACAGTAATGAGATTGTGACATTTTTCTAAATAACCTCTTATCATGAACACCATTCCTTTGACAAGAAAGAATTATTTCCTTTTCTTGTTGTTTGTTTTTTTTTTTGTTTGTTTTTTAAAACAGGGTTTCTCTGTAGGTTTGGAGCTTGTCCTGGAACTAGCTCTTGTAGACCAGGTTAGTCTCGAACTCACAGAGATCTTCCTGCCTCTGCCTCCTGAGTGCTGGGATTAAATTCATGCACCACCACTGCCTGGCAAGGAATTATTTTGTTACTTATCAGGCTACTTAAAAATCTCTATATAGATTATAACAGAATATGAACCACTATAAAGTAGGATATTTGTTTATACATACATCATGGCTCAGACAAAGCATGGGGTTGTGCTCTAAGGACAGCTAAGATAATCTTTCTCCTATGTTATCTCTTCTCATCCTCAAAAATTTGTTATCCTTAACTGTGTCAGTAAATACTCATGTTCCAACTACTACAGTAGTGTTTCCTTCCCCATATTCTTGGGGACTCTTTATTATTGAGCAAATAAATAGAAAATTTACCTCATAATGTACTCTTTCTTAGCATGTAGATTTTTTTATTCAGAGCTTAGTATTTAGAGTTACTGCATTTCCTATATCTTGCTTTATCTCCTAGCATAGAGTATTAAATACATATAATTGCCATAATGGATAAATGGGTAGATATATACATGGATGAATGAATGCATAAAAGAAGGATGGAGAGTTAAGTCAGAAATATATTGCTTGGAGATCCTACAAAGGTTAATTTTTTTAATAATTCATGATATTGTCTAGCTATTCAAAATGTACTGCTTTCACTTGGAGTATTTTAACCATGATTGCTCTCAAGGCAAGTGGATCAGAATATTGATAACAGGAGAGGAATATTCCTCTATAAATCACTAAACAGAGATGATGAATGACAATGAAATATTCAATAGAGTGATCATCTTCTTTCATAATTTTATTTAGTGTTTATCACAAGAGGTTTCCTGCCTTCCATGTGCTTTGAATTTACACCAGGTTCAATACTATATGACACAAGGGGTTAATCATGTCAGTGAAGCAGCTAGAATTGCTTTTTAAGATATGGAAAATTCTATCCATAGAAGACTGAGATAATTTAGAAAAGAAAGATTCTTGGAAACAATGGTTTAGATGACAATGCCTCTTTCACAATTTTATAGTATTAAGTGATGAATAAAGACTTTGTCTGGGTACAAGAGGCAGTATCCTGATGTAGTAGCAAGAAAACAGTACAAATTTTATTTGCTATGATATATCAGATCTATATCATGATATATCAGGAAGTATTAAAATTGAAGTACTTATTATAATTTGTCAATTAAATGATTCTAACTAAGGATAATCAAAATTAAATTATTCTTAATTTCTCATGTAGGACAAGTATATCTCTAAACTAGGATGGAATTTTTTATTGCTTAATGGATTCCTATCACTAATTAGGGTTCTATAATTATAGTTGAGAGGATTAAAAAAGAATGTGGTTCAGAAAATTAGCACAGTAGCTATGATTTTAAATATTAAAAAGACAAATGCCTTTATATAGAGAATTCCACTCCTGTCTTACTATCATCCAGAAAAATACCTGTCTCTACGCAATTCTCCTCTGACCGATCTTTGAATTTCACGACACTTTCCTTCCGGCCCAGCCTCCTTTGAGCTATTTTCAACCCAGAAACTGATTCTATTAAAGTCACAAATCAAACTATATCACACATGTGCTGCAAACCTTCCAGTGACTTTCTATCTTGTTCAGCCCTAAAGTCTAACAGGGAGATGACTAGAGAAACAGCAATATATAGCGATAAGTGATAGCCTTTTGCCACTAGTGTCCTTCAAGGCCGTGAGTAAACCTCACCTTGTTTTGGAAGAGCAGACTGTATTTTATTAAGCATTCCATTATAAATATTCTTGAGAAAATGTTCAGAATGAAGACATCCTTTTAAAACTTTTAGTTAACAAATGATAAATATCATTGTGACATTTTGTATGCCTATCACCCTACTTGATTTGTGTTTATTCTCTCATTTTTTATTTCATGTATTCTTCCCTCTGTATGTTTCCCCTTTCACTACCTACTGTCTTTCTTCTGCTTTCATGTCATATATAGTTAATTAAATTTCAATTCCACATAAAACAGAAAACAATTCATTCCAATTTCCCTCTACTGTGTTCTCTTCCGTGCCCTTCCCCCACCCACTATTCCCTTGTAGGTACTCAATATTTCTTATTGCAGACTATGCAGAAATATGAGATTTCTATGGAGAACTGTTTATTAAAAGGTATGTCTTCATTTTTCTTACCATCTCTTTCCTGTATTGTATCATAAGCTATCTTAAATAAGAAGACATATATTCATCTTCTTAGCCCTCCTCTGTTGTGTCTCTCAGTTTTAAAAGGGTATCTATACTGGTTGATTAGATAGAAAAAGGGCTCTTTCTTCTTCACTAGAGATTACAAAAGACATTTGTTGGCAGGTAACTTCCCTTCAAAAGGATAGCATAGGACAGGCTTTTTAACAGTCCTTTAACTAAAGATATCAATTTACCTCTTGATGCGTAGTGTACTGACAGGTTTATGGTTATAGTGACTGAAAAATCCAAGGTCTGTAGTCAGCAAGCTGAGGCACAGTCTAAAACGTGGCTCAAGTTTCTCTTTGAACCCAAAGCAATACAACTACAGCAGTAAATGGTAGAAGTTCAGCTGGGTCTGAAGCGAGAATAACATTGCTGGTTCAGATAAGTGCATTTAAGAAAAGAGAATTCTTTCCCATGTTCTTCTCTGGTGAATCAGATGAGGTTTACTCACAACAGAGAAGGTCACACTCTGCTATTCTACTGATTCAGATGTTAGTATCACCCAGAGACACACTCAGAAACAATGTTCAACCTGATTCTTTGCTACTGCACTCCCCCTTCAAATTAGCACACATTAAGTAACACATTTCCCGCAATCCAACCAAATCTGAATGCTAGAGATTAAGTATATATGATTATTGTAAGAATTCAGTATGTTCATATTGTTGTATTTAGAGTCATCCTTCACACACACACAATACACATACTTAAAGGTAGCAGACAGAGTATTAGCCCCTTCCAAATATCTCATTAAAGTGTGAAACAATCCCACACCAGTTTGGATTCAAAGGGTTATTTTTTGAGGGGAAAAACTTACAGAACACCATCCTACATGACAGCCAGGAAAGGAGTCTAGTCACTGGAGCAAGAGAGTGAGAGGAGGGCTGCCGCTGCTTTTTAAAGAGAAGCAGACCACGCCCCAGTGGGCTGGTATCTCAAAGGCTATTGGCTGAAGGAGCAGAAGGAGCTCCCATAGTACCTCCCCCTTTTGTTTAAGTAAGAGAGTTCTAAACCTATTACAAAATTATATACAATAAGAACAAATATCCTATTCTAACTAGTTTAAGTCTTGTATAATAAATAACTTGGCCAAGTCATGAAAGGAAAGTAACTACATTATATCTAGTCTTCAACCCCATCGAAGATCTGAGAAGGGAAATAATGTTACCTGAGTAATTAGTAAGTGCAATCAAACAACTTCCAAAATATGCAACAAATCACAGAGACAACTGGCTACCTGGGCAATCACCCAAAGTCATGTTTGCAGCATTGAAACAACCAACATTAGCTAAGGCCTAGAATAAGTGACAGATTATTTTTAAAGGCAAGAAATTTTTCAAAACCATCTTACTCTGTCTTGGCAAGATTTGACAGTTCTACTTATCCATTTCCGGATACTATGTATTTTGTCAGTAGTTGAGGTATGGGCAGTTCCTTGCCCAGAGGCCAGTTTTGCCAAGAAGAAGACAAGCTCCAAGTGGAGTGTCTTTGATGATCAACAATCTCTCGGGTATAGATCGGTGTTGCCAAGAGCAATTGTGTCTCACTACCACAGAACTCTAAATTAGATTAAATGCCATTTTCTACAGCTCTTTGAAGAGGTTGAAGATTATTTATACAGAATATAATCTCTATGTATCTAAAGAACCTGATTAGTCTAACTATAAATATGAAAAACATTGATGACTATTGATCTACAATTCTTAATACCTATCTAATTTAAAGACTAATAGAATAAACAACTGTGCAATAAATGAGGACAGTGACCTCATTTATGTAATATAAACAATGTACAGGTATATATTGCAGTACGGTAAATATATATATCAATAAATAAACAATATATAAGTATCTTAATCAGAGGTAGAAATGTACACTGCAATATGGTAAATATATATCAATACAATACATAAAAATGTTTTAAATAGAAGTAGAAGCATGCAAGCATACAATATTCAATTTAATTTAACTTTTTATCCATATACAAGAATCTATGCCAATCTATTATCCCATCATTCCCTTTTATTCTTTTTTTTCAAAAAGATTCCTGAGCCTATAAAATTCTTCCCCCACCCCTCAACCATATATTAATTATAATCAACCCCTAAATGATGTCTCTAAACCGAGGGCAATCTTTACTGGGAGAGGGGACATTGTCCTCTAGAATTACTTCCAGCTGTCATGGAGGCGATGTTTTTTCTGGGGGATCCTGTGAAAGCAAAATGATCGTTAAATTTCAAGATTAATGTCTGGTAAGATTGCAAATAGTCTCTGAGTATTTTGTGGAGGTCTGGGCAGAATGTTGTAAGATATGCACCATTTCAGCTAACCAAGTTGGAACCGTCTTGTGCAGCTGGCACCCAAAGCAGGGCTTGTAGTAGTGCTATCAGTATCATGACGTCATATCAACCAGGTGGAGTTGTTGTTATGGGTCCCCATCTTCTTCCTTGAAACTTCAAAGATAGTTGCGGGAAAAATTCATTGTTCGTTGTGGAAAACTTAAACATTATTTATATAGACATATATGGTTGTATATATTCAATGAAAGGCATGATAAAGACAAAAATAGATATGAAGAAAAGCAAAGATGTTTTCTAAATTCATTTTTCTTTCTGTCCCATGTCATAGCTCTTGACATGAGACAGAAACTCCAGAAACTCTGGGTTTTTCTTTTAACAATAGGCTTGGAATTAGAGAGGGACTGAGCCAGAGTCCAACTTCAAAACCAGCTTTATAAATTTAGAAACATGAACATATCTTTGATTTTTATACTTACAGAACCTATTCGGTTTTCTTGATGATCCCTATTGGGTAGCTATTTTTCCATCTGTCAGTATTCAAACATCCAGGGTCCCTTGAATTTTTTTAAGATAAGTGTTTTCCTGCAAAGACAAGAACAGAACCCTGCCCCCATTCTATATGTTTTTCTTACCACCTGTATGATTATCATCATTGTGGATGAGCTGTCATGTCTCCTCTCCAAGAGGTTTCCCCTCTTCAAACCGAACCTTTATTAATTTTGATGGTATCCACAATTTTTCTTCTCCTGTGGAAACAAGAGTAAAACCCCTTCCCCAAAGCAACACATCGCCTGGCTTCCATTGCGAGGTCAGCACACACTTGAAATAAACCAGTTGATTTAGGTCAGCAGACTTTTCCATTATCAAATATCTTTCTGCCACTGTTGTCCCTTTCTCATTAGCGTTAAGAAAATTCAAGGTTAATAAGGCATTATGTAATCTATTTCTGGGGGCATTTTCCACCCCTTTCTGTTTGTTTCACATATCCTTTATAGTTCGATTTGATCTTTCTATGACTGCTTTACCTGTAGGATTTTATGGTATACCTGTAACATGCTTAATATTGTAATGAGCAAAAAACCATTTCATTTTCCTAGAGACATAAGCTGGACCTTTATCTGTCTTTATTTGTGCAGGTATAGCCATGATGGCCATAATTTCTAATAAATGTGTGATTACTGAATCAGCTTTTTTGGATCTTAAAGCAGTTGTCCACTGAAATCCTGAATACATATCAATGATGTGATGTACATATTTTAATTTTCCAAATTCTGCAAAGTGGAACACATCCATCTGCCAGATTTCATTCCTTTGAGTACTCTTGGGTTGGTCCCTGCAGGTAGCAGTATTTGGTTATATAAAGAGCAAGTAGGGCATCTCTTTATAATAGCCTTAGCTTGTTGGCATGTAATGGAAAACTCTTTCTTTAAACCTTTGCTATTGACGTGATGTTTTTAATGAAATTCTAAGGCCTGCAACATGCTTCCAATCAATAATTGATCAATTTCTGCATTACCTTGTGCTAGAGGACCTGGCAGACCTGTATGGGACCGGATGTATGTTATGTACATCGGACAAACCTATTCCTGATTATGTCTTGTACCTGGATAAACAATGAAGTCAACTCTGTATCATCTGATATAAAATTCAGCGGTTTCATATCCAAGATAACTCTTTCTGCATATTGTGAATCAGTAACTATATTAAGAGGTTCTTTAAAATCCCTTAGCACCATAAGAATGGCATATAATTCTGCCTTCTGGACAGAAGTATAAGAGCTTTGTTCCACCTTACTCAATTGATCTGATTTGTAACCTGTCTTTCCTGATTTATTAGCATCAGTATAAAATGTATGGGCTCCAGTTATTGGTGTATCACGTACAATTCGAGGAAGAATCCAAAAAGTTCTCTTTATAAGGTTAAGTCTACCACTTTTGGGATAGTTGCTATTAATTTCTCCCAGATTTAGCACAAGCCCTTTGCCATGGTTCATAATCTTCCCATAACCTTTTTTTTCCATCAGTAGTGAAAGGCATTATAATTTCTGCTGGGTCTATACCTGCTAGTTGATGAAGTCTCAGTTTACATTTTATAATTAATTCAGAGACCTATTCTACATAAGTTTTTAATTTTTTACTTGGTTTGTGTGGTAAAAGATCCATTCTAAAATAACATCTTTCCTCTGCATTAAAATTCCCATAGGAGAAATTCTGGAAGGCAATATGACTAGAATACAACTAAGATTTGGATTCACCCTATCCACATGTACCTCTTGTAATTTTTCCTCAACCATTGTCAGTTCCTTTTCTGCTTCAGCTGTTAATTCTCTGGAACTATTCAGATATTTACTACCATCTAAGGTTTTGTTTAAATGAATTATTAGATCAGGTGTTATTCTAACAGCTGGTCATAGACTGGGAATGTCTCCTAACAATCTTTGAAAGTCATTAAGAGTCTGTAATCAGTCTCTCCTAATTTGTGCCTTTCATGTCCTAATTTTCTGTAAACCTATTCTGTAACCTAGGTAATACACAGAATCTCCTCTTTGAATCTTTTCAGGAGCAATTTGTAATCCCCATTTAGGCAAAATTATCTTATTTATTTCCTCAAACATTCTTTCTAAAGTATCTAAGTTTGAATGGATAGCAAAATGTCATCCATGTAATGGTAAATTATAGACTTAGTTAATTGCTTACGTATTATTTCCAATGGCTGACTTACAAAGTGTTGACACAGGCTGGGGCTATTGACCATTCCCTGTGGGTGGATAATCCACTGGTATCTCCTAGTAGGCTGAGAGTTATTATAAGTAGGCACTGTAAAGGCAAATTTTTCTCTATCCTTTTCTTGTAAGGGTATAGTGAAGAAGCAATCCTTCAAATCAATAACTATAAGAGGCCATCCTTTGGGTAACAAAGAAGGGAAATGAATTCCAGACTGCAGAGTGCCCATAGGTTTTATTACCTTGGTGACAGCCCTTATATCTGTCACCATTCTCCACTTACCAGATTTCTTTTTTACAACAAACACAGGAGAATTTCAAGGGCTAGTTGACTCCTCAATATGTCGAGCATCTAATTGCTACTGTACCAATTGTTCTAAAGCCAGCAATTTATCTTCAGCTAGAGGCTATTGCTTAACCCATATTGGCTTCTCAGTTAGCCATTTTAAAGGTAGAGCTGTTGGTACCTTTAAAGGTTTGTTAGTTGCTTTATGTTCTTGTATAGCCTGAATGGCTGGTGACCTTCACGCATAGTACCTTATTACATCCTTCCCAGAATTATGAGTTCCTGGGACTGCAGGAATGTTAACCTGGGTATTCCATTGCTATAGCAGGTCATGGCCCCATAAATTTATTGCAATATCAGCTACATATGGCCTTAGCTTTCTTCTTTGACCTTCTGGCCCAATACAGTTAACCCATCTCGTGCTTTGTTTAACTCGAGATATGGTTCTACTTCCTAGTAATTGAACATCTTCCTCTTGAAAAGGCCAATTTGGATGCCATGATTCTGGAGTGATGATACTCACATCCGCTCCTGTGTCTATCAAGCCAACAATCACATTTCCATTTATATGCACTCTCAGCTTTGGTCTCTGATCATTTATAGAGGTTTGCCAAAATATAAGCTTCTTATTTCCTATTTGAATTTCTGGCTTATCCTCCAAATTTGAGCCATCATTTAGAACCTTATGATCTTGAACAGAAGGCTCTAGAGTTTTAATTTTCCTGGTGTGACATGTTCTTCACGGTTACTGGGAATGACTGGGCCACTTTTGGCTTGGGGGCCTGAGAGAGGCCCCTCAAGGAGTTTCCCAATGGTATCGGGTTGCCTTGTCTGTCTGTTGTTGATCTGCATTCATTGGTTCTATGTTGTCCTTTACCACACCTCCTACATATACCTGAAGGCTGAGGTTTCCTACTCCTGCCATTCCCAGATGAAGTGTTATTCCTAGAAATTCCTTGCATGCAATCCCTTTTTAGGTGTCCTAATTTATTACAATTAAAACAAAATTTGCAGGTTGATGTCCCTTCATCACTTTGGAAATTGCTTTTACTACCCAAGATTCGTCATCGTAATTAAAGATCTGAAAATTCATGGTATGCTGGACCCATTCATCCATAGGTGCTAATCTAGACCTTAAAGGCCCAATTATCTTTTTGCATTCTAAGTTTGCATTTTTAAAAGCCAGCAATTCAAGAATTAGTCATCTAGCTTCTGGGTCTGTTACTCCTATGTTCAGAGCCTTAATTAATCTTTGCAAAAAATCAATATAGGGTTCTCCCTGTCCCTAACCCTGGTATATGTCTCTATCTTTTCCCCTGATTCTGGTATCCTATCCCAGGCATTCAAGGCTGCTTTGTGGCATAGGGACAATACTTCTTCATCATAAAGAACTTGGACCTGTGGATCAGCATATGCTCCTATGCCAAGAATCTGATCCTGTGAAACCTCCACACCTTTTTCTCTTCCTTTCTGTTCCATATGTTTGGATTCTTCTCTGAAATAACCTCCAAACATCAAGGAAGGTCCATCTTCCAATATTGCTGATGATAACTGGTAGAAATTATGGTGTATAGCCCTGACATTAGAAGCCCAAGTTCTCATCATTTCCTTAACAAAGGTAGAGTGCAAGCCATAATTAACGACAGCTTGCTTAATTTCCTTTAGGTCATTCATTACTACTGGTGTCCATCTAGCTTCTTTGGCTCCCTTTGAGACTTTAGAAGTTGAAGCTTTGTCAGAATAAATTACAGGGTATGTCGCTAAATCCCTGGGTAAACCTGTTCTGACAGCTGGTGTTGGCATTGTTTTCTGCCCTTGTATCTTCTCACCCGTTCATCAGCTCTGATAATTTCCTCAATCATTAAAATCTCTTAATCATTGTCTCAAGTAAGGCCTGAATCTCCTGACCTGCTAAGATTTCTAATGATTTTTCTATGGTATTAATTTTCTGGTCCCCATTCTGCACCTGTGATTCCAAGGTTTTAATGTTTCCTATCAAAGATAACATATCCTTCTTGAACTGCCCCCGGATATCGTATAAGTTGCCAGCCTGGAGGTATATTCTGTCTGTTACCTTATCAAAACTCTGCAATAACTTCTGAAAGTCAGATTCAACATCCTGGATCCTTTCAGGTAAGTTCCTAGTACCTTTAGATAAGAGTCAATTTTGCCTATCATGGTATTAATCCTATCAATTAATGCCATATGAAGAAGGAAACTGAAACCTAATAACCAGGAAATTCATGTGTCTCCATAGACATATAGGCCTTGTGTGATTTCTTCCATTGTGGCATCAAAAGCCACACAGCTAGAGTCCCATTAAAAACGAAACTTGCCATTTTACCTGTTAACCAGCAGAGGGCGCTGTTTCCGAGTGGCGACCAGAATCAATGGACCAGTGTCAGGATAGATCCCGCAGTACTGGAGAAGTTAGATTTACTCCAGTGGCTGATAAACAGCACGGCTCACCCCAGGTGCCCTCCCTGCTTTGACCCGACACAGGGGGTCATGACACAGCCGCTGCGGGAATGGTTGACTGCCTGCCCAGCATTCCTCTGCTGTTCCGCTGGGACAAAGATCACGGTGCAAATGCAAATGCTGTGGCGAATATTTCAAATAGCACTTCCGCAGGATGTGGCAACGGCTTACGCTCTGACTCCCGCTGCCCAAGTGCTGCGCTTAAAACCCGCTCAGACTGTCCGGGCCCATGGATCCTGGGAGATGTGGAGTTTCCTTGGCTTAGGGAGGGCTCCTGCCATGCCGAGCTGGCCAAGCTGAGCTGGAGGCAGGCAGCCGAGCCAGGGGACGGGGGTGGGGTGGGTTGAGAATGGATCTAGAACCAAACGTTAGGTGCCAGATAAAGCATGAAACAATTCCACACCAGTTTGGATTCAAAGGGTTATTTTTTGAGGGGAAAAACTTACAGAACACCATCCTACATGACAGCCAGGAAAGGAGTCTAGTCGCTGGAGCAAGAGAGCGAGAGGAGGGCTGCCGCTGCTTTTTAAAGAGAAGCAGACCACGCCCCAGTGGGCTGGTATCTCAAAGGCTATTGGCTGAAGGAGCAGAAGGAGCTCCTGCAGCATCTCATGTCTGTCAATGTTGTTATTAAAAAGCTCGTGATTAAAGAAAATGAAAATAATAAATTTATAATTAGGAAGTAGACAACCAATTTTTAATGTAAGAATAATGAGGAGACTATTTTTTATGTTTTGATTACTCATAGAGTTGACATATTGACAGAAATCAGAGCATTTTACACTGGAAATAAAAACCTTTGAATTATAGTTACCACAGAACAAAGGCATTGGAAATTTTCTGAAGTAAAGAGAACTAAAATGGAAAGTTCTGCTAAACTGGGAGTGAAATGAGGGAGATCATCCCTACAAAACAGGAGCATTGTTCTGCATATAACTGTTGGACTGGGGCCTGGCAAAGACAATAGAACCCCCTTATGTGGCTAGGCCTGGTGACTCATTTCTATCAACCTGGACCTCAGGAGGCTGAGGTAGGGAGGTAGGAGAGTTGCAATGAGTTTGAGGTCACCCTGGAGAACACAGTGAATTCTAAATCTGCCTATTCTGTAAAGCCATACTTAGCTTCAAAACAAACAAACAAACAAACCAAATAAAATCCCCCCATAATGTTCCAGACAAATGCCTATGAGTAAAATGCCCATAACCAGAATATTAAAAACTTGCTCAACTCAACTCCCCCTTGTGTCTCCCTGAGTCATGAAGCCTGCATCCTCTCTAACCCATCTTCTCGTCCCAAAGAAATAATAATTTCAGCTCTAAATTCTCTGCGTCATGAAACTAAATTTAGTTTGTTTTTAGTTTGTTTCTTTTTTAAAATAGCTCTTTTACGAAAGAGGTCTTCAGTTTCCAGTTCTTTTTTCCACATTGAGTAAAGTAGGGCCAAAAAATAAGCCAGACTGAGCAAATTCTTTTACCTGCCTAAGTTTTTTTAATTAATATGTTTGACAGTTAAATTTACAGCTTCATATGTAAGATGTGTTTCAAAAACAACTTTATAAATTTATTGTCATTATCCAGGTTTCTTTTAATTAAAAATAGTTTCAAAGGCTGTGTTTTTCCCATTGCCTTTTAATTCTAAAAGAATGAGAATGTCACACATTAAAAAGTACTCAAGTTTATTTTTCTTTTGTCAAAAAAAATACTGTTTTAACTCATCAAAAACCATGCAAGACTTCAATTTATTTTATGGTTTAACTTTCTTTTGGCTAACTTATTCATTATGTCCTGAAATCGACCAGTCTTCTAGGTAGAAATGACTAGGTTTCTAGAAATGGTACCTTAGTGAGTCATTATTTTGGCCTGAAAATCTTATTTCCAGGGGCTAGAAAAACATTATGGATACTGGCACACCCATTATGAGACATATGTTAGCAGAACTAAAGCATTTATGCCTTGAATGTTCCTTCGAAAAGGTTTTGAATATATATATATAATTTTTTATTATGAGTTAAATATGGAGTGAGTGATCTGGTGGATATGGTCTCTTTTTGCTCACATGTTGTTGGGCATGAGCAGTGCTTCCAAAGCTGTGGGACAATTACCCAGCCTGTGAGATAGGAGGAGCATGCTGGGGTGGTCAGCCTTGATACTAGGGATCAAAATTCCATATTCACAAAAGAGAAATTGAGAATGGGAACCACAGATAACAACAAAGAGAAGCAAGCAAACTTGACATGGACTGTTGAAGTGAATATAGGACTTCGGATGAAGTCTGATTAATATTGGCCTGCTAGCTAAGCTTAAAAAAAGAATTAAGACTTCATACGCTCTTCACAAAACTCTAATATTTGTGTATATAAAATTAAAAATCATGAGAAGACTTGACATCTCTGTAATTTGAAGTGTTCCATCTGTAAATACATACCCACTTAGTCTAGTCTGCTCCTGAGAACTTTAATAACTTAAGTCTTTCAGTATTTCCTCAGGGTTATTGCTAGAGTCAGGATGATATTAATGTTGCTATTTTCTTCTACTGGGTAGGCATTTTCAATTATGTTTTCTATTTGATTATAATTGGTATGCTCACACTTCATAATCTTTATTTTGACCTTGTATCCTATGCATCCTGTGCAATCTATTAGTGAGAAATCCCTTTAATCACAGAAGTCCAGCACATAGAACTTTGTTTCTACTACATTAACTCAGTTAGGCTTAGAATTCAATGAACATTAATATCTATATTTATTTTCTAAATGCACTTTCAAAGTCATATTTGAATTATATAAAACACTTTCATTCTGTATCTGTTTTTATGATCACATGACTGCTTCTCATATAGTTGTTAGTATAATATCAAATAGTTTTTGTTATTGAATTCTGTGCTCCTGAGATGATCAGAAATAATCTTTGATATATTCACAGCTTATTCCCTCTGGTCTAATTACTCACATTGGGGTAAATTACACAACAAATTTGGCATCATTAAAACCTTTGAAATATTCTGAATGCTCCAGCTTCTGTCTGGCGTTCATGTGAAAAGCCTTTTCCCTAAAATTCCATTTAAAGCTAGGTCTTATAATTATGTATACCTCAGTGCTTCTTTCTATGCTGATATTGAGGAGCAGTGACATTCTGATGACTAATCCTTCAGGTCTCTTGACATTTGACCCCAAAGAGTGACTGTGTTCAGCACCTTCTGAAGTCTGCTGCTCTCGAGAAAGAGCAACCACAGAAATAACCAGAAGAAACATGATGGTGAACAGTTTTCATGGAAGGTTGTCGACCACGGACAACTCCTGTCCTGTGTGTAGTTGAAAGCATTGATGCCTGACTCACCTGGTGTGTGTGTGTGCACGCGCGTGCGTGCTTGTGCATGTGAATGTCTATTGTGTATGGTGTGGTATTTGTGTGGTGTGCATTTGTGTGGTGTGTAGTATATAAGTGTGTGGTTGCACATGTGTGTGCATGTATAGTATGGTGCGTGTGTATATGTGTGTGTGTTTCCCTTGCTCACAGCAGATGAAACTTTTGTGGTTATTTCCTGTTCTTGAATGATCAAATGACAGTTTTAGGATATATTTCAGAAATATATCTGAAATACATATTTTCTGATTTACTTTGCTTTTGCTCTTCTTTGTCCTTTTCCCTCTCTGCCTTTGTATGTTTTATTCCCATGTGTTTTGGGAACAAGGATCTCATCAAAGCAGAAAGTGCATGTACTCTGTTGACATAGTACTTTTATCCTGGCAAGATTTTGAAGGATTTTTTTTTTTTGTATTTGATAGGAGGAGCTATCTAACCCATACATCTTCTCTTCCCAGTAGATCAAAACCATTCATTAATCCCGTGTAATTTCTGGATAGAACTAGTTTGTAGCTTAAGTACTTGCTGTTGCTGCTCCTTCTGTTTTCCTCCTCTGACTTTCCCTCCCTCCCTCCCTCCCTCCCTCCCTCTCTCCCTCCCTCCCTCCTTCCTTTTCCCTCTCTTTCTTGGACAGGGTCTCATGCTGTCGAATCCAGTTTACAGAGATCACATGCCTCTGCCTCCAAAATGCAGAGGAAAAGCCTGTATCCCCATACCTTCCTTTTTCTCTTTTGTTCTTTTTAACTCTTTGGGATTCAAGCAAATTTGAAAGGGTTAACTACACTCCAATACAGTCAACAGTTCTGTCTGAGTATGGATGCTCTTTCACTCATCTTATGTACCTGGATGTCAAAGCTTCTGAGTTCATGCACTCTTTACTTGGGCACAATCCTTTAAAAAGATGTCATTGATTCATTAGAGGAGTTTTTTGAACTTTTTCTTTCATAATTATTTCTTCTTCCAGTTTTGTTGCTCATTCACTAGCATGTTCAGAATGCAAATGGCGTATCTGCAGGATGGGCTAAATGGCAGCTATAGCATTCTGCAGCAAATATCCAGAACGTAAGTAATCTGGCAAGGATCACCAAGTCATGCTTGCTCTTAAATCCCTCCTCATCAAAATGAAAGAGATGGATTTTCAGACCTTTGAGATTCCTGGAGGGATGTGGGTGCATCTGTGCACAGGATCTCCATAAAGGAGATAATAAACAGTACTTGGCAAAACATGTAGCTGGTGTCAGCTGGGTAAGATCCTACATCTAATTCCTGTTAGTCTAAAATTCTTTTAAAATATTGGCAAGATGAAGATTGCAATAAAAGCCATACTCATTACATGTCAAAGTGGTGCTGTCTGAGTTGGTGTCACAAATACGATGAAGAGGAGCATGAGGAAGAAGAAGATTGGTGAGCCTACTCTGTTTCCTATACTCACTTGAGAAAGTAAAAACTTGCTGACTAATGCACACATGGTGTTTGTTTCTAACAAGTATTTTCTTAATAAGCCAGATTCTCCTCTTATCTAAATTATTCCCTTAATTCATTCAGGTAGCTAGAGAAACAAGCCCTGGAGTATCAAATTTGCCTTTTTTATTACTCTGATGTCTCAAATGGCATGCTTTAAAAAGTGTAGTTTAGGCAGTTGTGAAGATCTGGCTCAATTTAATGTCCAATTTTAGGTGCCAGGGGGTTTCATGATACCCTTTCCTCTCTAGAGGGTTACATTAATTGCAACAGGAACACTGAAGTGGTAGCATAGTTAACATTATTTATCCCCCACTTGGCACACCAAGGACACATTCAGCTAGTGGAAGCATCCAGAGCATCAGTTTTGGTTTCGAAAGGAATTAAGTGTTATTCTGAATCCTTCAAATTTCTTACTGAGATTCTCTGTAGCCGTAATGAGCTATTCACGTTCTCAAAGGAACACGAAGTATTAGATACAAATATCCATGCTGTCCAAAGGGGCCAACATTTTATTTATTTCTAGACAGCCTAATTTTATAGGTTTGCTGAGTGGGACATTATTATATTTACTTATTCTTCCAAATTTTTGCTGCTGGAATTATTGTTAGCATTGATACCACTGTGAAACAAGGCAATCTTATAAGGTTAGCTTGAGTATTATTTTCTGGTCCTCAGAATTTATTTATTTATCTCAGTGTAATACACTTATATTTGATGTACCTCAAGTTAAAATCTGATCTGTCACACATACCATGATGACATCACAAATGTGCAGCTTTCAGTGTCCTTTCTCTGTCTTACACGGTTGTTGTTCTAGTTTCCAAAGTTTGACAACAAGTGGGGTTTACTTTTTTGAAAAGCTGTCTAGTATTTACTTGCTTACTCTGATGACAAGACTGTGTGTGTGTCACAGCTGCTCTGTATAGAGTGACTGAAAGGAAATAGCAAATATAATGCATTTTAGTGTATTTAAATAGAATTACACATATTTTTATCTGACTCCCATTCAAGGAGAGAAGAGTGCAAGTCATTTGCATTTTTATGTTACCTTTATCCTTGAGAGCTACCATCTTGTATTTCCATGCTGTACACAATATTCATTGTATAAACCAGTCTGTCACTTTTTTATGGTAAAAATAATAGCATATTCACGTATGAGTTTGCAGCTCAGTGGTAGAGTGCTCATCTGATATTTGTGAGACTCTAGGTTCAATCCCCAATATCATCATGAAAACAAAGAGGAAAAGGAAGTAACACATACTCGTTGTGAACATTGCATATAATACATTTTTGGATTGTATGGATTTTTAAAAGTACAATAAATAGTTGCAAAGGAAAAGTAGGAAAAGATAAGGGAAGCATCAGTCATGTTTTTACTTTTCAGAGGTATCTATTGTTCTACTCTGCTAAGATACATACTCTCTTCTATGCATCTTTTTGCACAAATACAATGCTCATAATGCTTTTGTCATTGGAGCTATTATTTAGGTGTGTGTGCGTGAGTGTGTGTGTGTGTATGTGTGTGTGTGTGTGTGTGTGCAGTGAAACAATAATCATTGATCATTAATCACTTGGACATGTCTTCTACTATGAATTTTAAATATTCAAACTTAATTTTATGAAGTAAAATGGTACATTTGCAAGGAAAGCTCAGCAAAGGCTAGGGTCCTCTCAGGATCTGGCTTCTGAAAACTTAAAGATATAATAGCTAAATAATCAGAAATGGTGAAAACATGGAACCACTAGGGTGGTTCAAACTTTCTAGCAGAGGCATCTGAAAGGAAAATATATGTTGACAATTAAAATTAATGAGAAGCGCTTTTGTTTCTTTGGCTTTCAAGAGTGCATGTCAATGACCATTATGAACAGCATATAATTTACAATTCTAAAAAATGGTATGATATCATTAAACAGTCTACCTGTTGGAGAAAGCTCTCATTACAGTTAATCTTGTGATGATTCCCACAAATATTTCTGTGCATCATTTCTGCCATCCTGCTCAGATTATAACTTTCATTACAGATATAGTGAGTGAGGTACAAAATTGAAAACAAAACTTTTATATTGTACTGCAAGTCTCATTTTTTATGAGTAAAACGTAGTCTGCATTATAGTTTGTTCCCATCCCGACAAAATTATGTTGAAACCTACTTCCAGTGCAAGGGTGTTTGAGGTAGGGTCTTCATAAAATGATTGGTCCACCAAGATTGGACTATTGCCCATTGGAAGGGGTTTAAAAGAGGGGATTCAATTCTTTTTTCCTTTATTTTGTGAGGGTGTGGCTTCTGCTCTTAGATGTGAGGATATTACAATAATGCCATCCTTAAAGCAAAGATAGCAACACTCACTAGATGCTGAACCCACTGGTACCTTGAGCTTAGACTTTCCAGCCATCATACTGAGAGAGAGAAGTTTTTATTATTTATAAAACAAAAAGTGGAGCATACCTTATTACAATAGGAAAATGGTCCAAAACATTTTGTCCGTTGAGATTTACTGGTGTGTAACATTGAATTAAATCACAGGATGTAGAATAGAAAACCGTAGGCCATATAGGTCTGAATGCACACACACACACACACACACACACACACACACACACACACACACACAAATGCATGCATGCATGCACACACATCAGATATTAGGTGGAAACAGTTAAAATTGATAGACTACACATAGAAATTTGGATTTCTTGCTTAATATACGTTAAGAAATCAAGCAACCTTAGGATACTATTTAATGTAATGACAATTGGCTTAGATCTACTAGTGTCACCCTATTAAATAGGAGCTAGTCTCTTCTGTGCCATCGTCCCCGTTTTCAGGGCCTTGCACATGGCTGCTTTCCCTCACTAACCTCTGTTCTCATTCAAAGTTTTGAGTCCCTTTCTATGAGTTAACTGATTCATTTTACCTTTTAAGTTATTTGTGAGCTAATAATAGTCTGGCCACACTACTCAAGAATTGTTCTTCTTTATTTAAATTTGTGTGCACAATTCTTGTTTTCTTACTGTAGCCTCAGTAGACATTTTCCCTGTCCACATTTACAGTAGACCCATGTTATACTTATAAACTGCAAACCACAGATAGTTTTATGAAGCATCATAAGGTATAACTCTCCATTGAATTCTTTCAGTGAGAGATTTTTCTGCTCCCCAAATCCATATTTTCCTACCCACCTTTATATATTACTTATTTATTTTGTTAAAAAACAAAACCAGAAACTACACTATATTTTTTCTGTAATCTGTGCCTCCTCCCTTGCACTCCTCCCTTGCACCATTCTATTAAAATATTCATTTCATTCATGGCCCTGTAGATCATTCATTGATTTGTAGTCTTTAAGTTCTTCCACCCCTCCAAGGGTCCCTGAGGGCAGGGACCATGTGATTTGCAGACTTAATGTGCATGCCTTGACCACATGCTCAGCCCCTGACAAGGGGCTGGAAACACAGATTAAATAAATAAATGAGAAGTATGATATATTCTCTAAAGGTAGACTACTTTAGAATCCTCTAACTATGACACTCAATTAAGCTTTATTTGACCATCCTCACAACTAAGCTTTGATGGTATGATGTCTCCCACTTTCCTCCCCTTGCTCTTTTCTTTCTCTTTTTTCATTCATTCATAAACATATACATAAGCACACACTTATGCAGTTAACTCCAGTGTGATCACATAGCAGAAAAATGCTACATATTAATATCCTTTAATCTGGAAAATTCCAGTAGCATAAAAATAGAGACATATATTAGCAACATTAACATCAAACAACATACTCCACAATGTCTTATATAGTCTAATGCATAATATTTAAAAAATTTACTTAACTGAAAAATAAAAACATCATTAAATATAATACAGAGATAGAATGGAAAGAAATGGAATATTTAAAGGCTTGAAAATTAAATATGGGCTACATAGGTAGTGCATGTTCAGTGAAAGGCATAGGAAATTTTAGTTAAGTTATGAAGGAAGTAATTGCAGAAAATATCTTCCTGATTACAGTATTACATCCAGTTGAAACAGTGGACCATGAATACCCTCATCTATGTGCCCACTGTAGAGCTGTTTGTCTTTGTGGGTTTAGCCCAGCTGACAGCTAATGTAGGCATTTAAATGCAAAATTAGACACTCATGCTTCTCCCAAATGATATTTTGATTCATAAATTATATGCATATGGGTAGCACTATTCATTTATAAAATAATACACCTATCATTAGTACTGCAATTGAAAACATTTTTACTTTATTTAGCCGCTTCCATCTCTATTGCATGCAACTACAACAAGAATAAAAATTGATTAGACAAGGAGTGAAAAGTGGGGAAAAACATTTTACAGCACGTTGCCCAACTTGTGGTAAAATGATTGTACCATGGTGTTTTATTCTTATTGAAGTGATGGTTCATGCCTAGGCAGCCTGGTTCTGAATAAAAGTGTCCTTGTGATACTGCATCAATTTTCATAAAAAGAAAAAAGCATGATCTGGGCCAGGTAAAAATATGCTATCCACTAAGAAGAAATAAAATGTATTACCACAGCGTACTGAGATAGTTCTAACTCCAAAACTTAGAAGATGGAAGGCCGTAAAGTAGGAAATTGTGCCTGTTTCTTAGCTTGTGATTTCTTCATGTTGAGTCAATATTAATGTGACTAGGATCACAATAGTAGCTAGAAGGTTTAGGGCTTTCTAGGCATTATTTCTAGGCAGGATGAAAATGTTATTTGTAGTACTTAAAACCACCTAGAGCTGTGATATTATCATTATGTTTTACTGATGTTATTTTGAGGCCTTGCCAGATTAAGTAATTTTTCCAGGCTGGGAGTCCTCTATCGCAAGTTTGTCTGGCCCATGCTCCATCCACTTCTCCATTGTATACTGCCAACTCCTTTGCTCCCATTCCTACTATCTACTTAGCCTACATCCCTGGTGCTTCTGTATGACGTGTAGAAGGTCCCCATTCACTGTCTTCCTAAATAGGGAGGTCAGGTGTGCTTGCTTTTCAAAGTCTTCAGACTTCTAAACATACTTTGTTGTTGGAGACTTTCTTTTGAATTTGGAGGAACTTTGATGTATTTTCTCTCTTTTTAGGAGGCTCAGTGAGAACACATATCTATTTGGTGGCAATGGAGAGTGTCGTCTTGTCAGCCCATCCGTGATCTGCGAACGTAGGATGTGTCCTCTGGTGCATTTGTTCACAGACGCTGACTGAGAAGCATCTCATCTTAGACTTCTGTGAAGATGAGCTTGTCAAATCACAAGAGATATGCATCACATCTGATTTTACAGTTTGTGGTACTGGGGATCAAACTTAGTAGTTTGAGCAGACGGCTGCTAATTTCTCATGTGGTCTTCATCAAAAAGCCCCAAACTAGTGAGCAGTATACAGTTAAAGGAACATGTGTCCAGTGAGTTGTGAGCCAGACAGCCAGATGGTCTTTGCTCCCCATGGACTGCTCCAAACTCATATTCATGCTTTCTTCATTAATTTCAATTTTTACCTAACATTTTTATAGTCATTAAGCTTTTTGCAAGGGGGAAATAATAAATTTAAAGGAAAACAAAGGGATTTTGGATCATTAGTCATTTTGTAAAAAATCTAATATTATGCAGAGTAACGAATGCAGTGTGCTCCAAATGTGTTCACAAAGTTTTTAGTCTGTCACTTATTGGAAATAGTTAATTATGATCACCAACTACATTTTATTGAGGTCATGTCCCTCATGGTTGGAAACAGAGGTCTATGGTCTACCTTTCTTTTATTTTTTTTAGAACAAATCTTTTTCTTTCTTTTTTAAGATTTATTTGTTTATTTGTTTATTATGCATACAGAATTTTGCCTGCGTGTATGTCTGCAAGCCAGAAGAGGATACCAGATCTCATTACAGATGGTTGTAAGCCAACATGTGGTTGCTGGGAATTGAATTTAGGACTTCTGGAAGAGCAACTAGGGCTCTTAACATCTGAGCCATCTCCTCAGCCCTAGTCTATCTCTCTTGATGTCAAATTATAAGCATAACACAAAGCTCATTGCACAAACTCTCTTACTCTTCCACCTTGGTTTATTTCTTTCCCTGAATCTCACATGATGCTGACATTGTGGTTTGGACCATCTAGACCACTTACTGGCTTTGTACAGGAAAAACTATTATATCTTCAGGTTAAAATTTCAGTAGTTGTTATAGAAAGTAAATGTGACACATTCGTCCTAACTAAATTAATACGTTTCCAAATGGTGCCATATCACAAAGGAATTAATGTAAGCAACAATGGTCAGCATCATAAAAGTTTGCTTATGTTAAATAAATACCAAGGAGAACCTAGAATAATAGATAAAATTGCAAAGTGTTGTGGTGATATTTTATTTGCTCTTTAACAATTAAATCTTGCCTCAAGATCAGAGTATGGAGCCAGTTGTACTAGTTAGCCATAGAGGCCAAGCAGTGGTAGCACACACCTTTGATCCTAGCACTTGCGAGACAGAGGCAGATGAATATCTGTGAGTCTGAGGTCACCCTAGGCTACATGAGATTGAGTCAGTCTGAAAGAGAAACAGCCAAGTGGTGGTGGCGGCTCACACCTTTAATCCTAACACTAGAAAGGTGGAGATGGGAAATCATATGGCTGGGCAGAGAGAGGAATATAAATAAGGTAGGAGGAGACAGGAGCTCAGGATTCAATCTGAGATTTTGTAGAAACAGCATTCAGTCTGAGGATTTGTAGGGACAAAATGGCCCATTTGGTCTGAGGATTTGGTAGAGGTAAGAAAGAACTGGTGGCTGCGGCTCTGCTTCCCTGATCTTTCAGCATTAACCTCTATATCTGACTCCAAGTTTTCATTATTCAGACCAACTAGAATTCGTATTACAAAGTGTTTCTTTCTTTTAAATTCTTCATTTTAGTTTGATGCCTGGAACTGCAATGTAGTTCTGAAAACTGTCATAGATACACTATGGAAATCAGAAGTAAAAATGAGTCATATCATAGTTTGCATTTGTATATTCATTAGGTTTTCAAACTTTTAAGTGGAATTATTAGCATGTCACAGATGGCCAGCTCAAGGCAGCCTGGCCTCTTCACACTCCAGGAGCAGATGACTGTTTGTGCCACCCCAGGGGTTCATTTGCTTCTCTCTTTACTTGTCTTTGTTTCTGTCCTCCTGGGTTCACATATGACCCTTCTCTGTTGGAAAGTCATGTCAGGCAAACCCATGTTCCCTTGCCTGAAATAACTTTTAGCATTTAATGATGCAGTGTTTAATATTCCTTGCCTTCCTTCTCTGTGATGTAAATGTACATCCTAGCTATATTGTCAACTCCTTGAAGAAAGAGATTGCCTCTCATGACTCCCTCAGTACCAAACGGGGTGCTGCCTTCTCAGGATGAATTCATTGACAGAGATCATACTTTTTTTAATAATTGACAAGATTCTGAAGACCATGAACAAGGTGTCAAATCCCCTCCCCCCTTGAAAACCATATTAATAGACACCTTGTCCTCTTTATCTTCTGTCTCAATATACTGAGTTGGCTATGCTCTCATTCAAACAGAATGACAGTCTGTTAGATGGGCAGAGCTTGTTGGACATTGTTTCTTGTGTCATGAACATGACCAACTCTCTCTAGTGAAACTAGAGAGAGATGTTATCATTTCTTTCTCCAGCTTCTGCATCTGTAAAGAATTGCTTTTGTAAATGTATCTTTCCTTGAATAAAGTACCCTGGTATTGGATGTCCATCTGTATATGTGTTGTTTTTACTGGTTAATGAGTAAAGCTGCTTTGGCCTATGGCAGAGCAGAATATAGCTAGGCTGGAAGAGATATATATATATAGAGAGAGTAGACAGAGTCAAAAAGACCCCATGTAGGTGTCAAAGGAGAAAGATGCCAGGCTGGAAACATACCTGTAAGTCATAGCCTTGTGGTGGTACAAAGAATAATAGTAATGGGTTAATTTAAGATGTTAAGAGCTAGCTAGCAGTATGCCTACGATGTTGGCCAAACAGTGTTGTAATTAAGATAGTTTCTGTGTGATTATTCAGGTCTGGATGGCTGGAAATGAACAAGCCATCTCCTTTTACAGTACCCCCTTCTCATAGTACACAAAAGAAACATAAACTGAGTTCTTTCCTTAGGACAGCATAGCACTTTTCATTGAGATGACATCTTATCATCTCCCCCCCACCCCACCGCCATGTGTGTGTGTGTATGTCTCTCTCTCTCTGTTTATGTATATACTTTCCACATAGGTGAATGTTGAGTGTTTACATGTCTGTTCACATCCGGATCCTCAGTTGAGTTTGGGTACTAATGCATTTCACAAACAGTTCCAATGAGAACTTCTTAGGTGCTTGACTCTTTGGGGGAAACTCTCAGAAAGGTGGGTGTAGCAGGAGGAGCAGGCTGCTTGTCATCCTGGCCACTTGGCTATCTTACACCCAAAATAATCACACAGAAACTGTATTCATTTAAACACTGCCTGGCTCATTCAGGTCTAACTTCTTATTGGCTAATTCTTACATCTTAATTTAACCCATATCTAGTAATCTGTGTATCACCACATGATTGTGGCTTACCAGCAAGATTCTAACCAGCGTCCTCTCAGGCAAGAGATCCATGGCATCTGCCACTCTGCCCTTCTTCCCAGCATTCAGTAATATCTACTCTGCCTACCTAAGTTCTGTCCTATCAACTAGGCCAAGGCAGTTTATTTATTCATTACCCAATGAAAGCAACACACAAACAGAAGGAACTCCTGCACCAGGTGGGTCTAGCTCAGAGTACTTGGGAAAAAAACAGATTAAACCAAGGAAAACCACTGCCTACATCACAATCTCTTTAGAACATATTTTCTTTATGTATTCAGATTAGTGTTGAAATGACTCGTGGTTAAAACATAGATGAACTGAATAATAACATTTAACCTAATGGGAGGAGTGTGGAAAGTTGAGTTCAGTCCACAAAATATGCCCTGACAAGTTGTGAAAAACTAGAAACTGGTTTCTCTGGCTTGTAATTCCCACTACCTTGCTAGGGAAGGGGATAACAAGTCCAGGGCATCTAGGGGAAGAAATAAGATCTTTCCTCAAGAAATAAGATCTTTCCTCAAAACTGAAAGTAGAAAAAAAAAGGAAAAAGTGAAAAGAAAACTAAAAATGAAAAATGAAACCTTAGTTAAAGCTCAGTGGTAGGGTATTTGCCCAGTATTTACAAGGTCCTGGGTACCATGTTCCTATTCATATCCCAAATAAAATAAACACTAGGGTTTATGTGATTTGGTTGGTCCATGTGAGACCCTGGTCCTAACTGAGGTTGTTAGTGATAAATAGACTGCAGCAAAGGATTCACTAGATAGGCTAGAGTCACTTGAGGAGATGTAAGGGAATCTGAAACTTGTCTTTTTCTATGATATCTGAAAAGCTAGATATATTTGAGAAAATTGTGTTTGTCCAGCCTCATCCTGGCCTCCCTTACCCAGTTATGATGTTTTCAGATCATCATCAGGTCTGTTGCTGAGGAACAATCTTTGCACACTGTAAATATTAATACTCTCATTGGTTAATAAAGAGCCAACTGGTCTATAGCTGGTCAGGAAGAGATTAGGCAGGAGAGTCATACTAGGAGGATGCTGGAGGGAAGGGCACAGACTGAGGAGTCACCAGCCAGACTTGGAAGAAACAGCATGGGAAGTGCATAGATGAGGTAATGAACCTTGAGGCAGCACATAGATTAATACAAATGGCCTAATTCAATTATAGAGTTAGTAAAAAACAAGTCTAAGCTATGGGCCAAGCTTTCATAATTAACAAAAAGTCTCAGTGTGGTTATTCATGAGCAGCTGGTGGGACAGAGATGATGGGCAGTTCTGATGACAAGGTCTGCCTACAACTGACTTGTCTGCCTTAAGTGAACATACACCATAAAATACTGGCTTCTAGGCCTGGTAAGTATTGGTGGGAATTCTCTTAACTACCCCTGGAAGCCAGGTAACTTTGGAATTTAACTTGAGAACTGATGCATTAGCTTTGGGCGGGCCTCCCTAATAACATTCTTGAGAGACTGTATTAGCCATTTTCCTTGTTGCTGTAGCAAAATACCTTATATAAGCAACTAAAGGGATGGAGAATTTAATTTGGCTCATGTTGTAGAATATTATTTTAACTAGGCAAAGATGTGCTGCATCTGTTTATGCTGTGGGATATTATTTTAACTGTACAAAGGTGTGTTGTGTTTGTTTATGCTGCATTGTTTAACTATGTAAAGATGTGTTCCATTTGTTTCACCTTACCTGCCTAAGGCACCTGATTGGTCTAATAAAAAGCTGAATGGCCAATAGCTAGGCAGGAAAGACTAAGTGCGGCTGGCTGGACTGAGAGAATTAAGAGGAGGAGAAATCTAGCTTGAGAGAGGAAGAATGAGAAGAGAAGAAGAAGGAAAGAACGAGGATCACACCCAAGGGCCAGAAACAAGGCAAGCCAGACCTAGAGACAGCAAGAAAGAAAAGGTAAAAAGCCCCGAGGCAAAAGGTAGAGGAAGAGAAACTGGTTAAGTTAAAAGAGCTAGCCAGAGACATGCCTACACTAGGCTAAGTATTCAAAACTAATAAGTTTCTGTGTCATGATTTGGGAGCTGGTTGGTGGCCCCAAAGAAAAAGCCCGGTACAGGCTCACTGTCGAGGACACAATCTGTCCTGGCAGAAGAAGCCTGGCAGCAGGAGCACAGGGGACCAGTCATGCTGAGCCTGAGGTTAGGAAGCCAGGTAAGCCAGGTTCTAGAGTCTCAAAACCACCATCTAAATAACCCACTTTGTCATAGAGTTCAGTCTACTAAAGTTTCCACAACTTTCCAGAAACAGTTATATCAATTGGGACCAAGTATTCACACATGTGAGTAAGTGGGGACATTTTAGTCAAATTAAAACATGAACTTTTAATTTATAAAGAGAAAAGATTGATTTAGGTTCACGGGTCTGAAGTTTCTGTTCAAAATTAAATGTCTCTCTTGTCTTGTGCCCCTGCTAAGGGTGCCACATCACATTGTGAGCGTGTGGTGGAGCAAAGAACTCCTTTATGAGCCAAGAAGCAAAGAGTTAAAGGGCCTATCGTCTGTCCTAGCCCTTGCCCACTGACTTATCATTTTACTTCTTCTTTTTTTGGGGGGAGGGGTGGGTTTCACTGTAGTTTTAGGGCCTGTCCTGGAACTAGCTCTTGTAGACCAGGCTAGCTTCGAACTCACAGAGATCTGCCTGCCTCTGCCTCCTGAGTGCTGGGATTAAAGGCGTGCGCCACCACCGCCTGGCTTTCATTTTACTTCTTAAAGATGTCTTCTGATTTTGCCTTCTAGTAGTGCCTTTTCATACACGGGTCCTTGGAGAGGACTGCATATGGCCCTTGGATCTGGGTGGCCAAAATCTGTTTTGTCGTACTCATCTGTGTGTCTGGTCTAGAGTGAACTTTCAGTCTCTGCCTTACTGGAGTGAGTTTCCTAGGCTTTCCAAATCACAATGCCCTGCTCTGGAATAAAGGCAGACTCCACAGTTTGCTTGAAACTCAGCATATGCCTTTGGAATCCACCTCGCATGAAAATCACCTCCCGTTGGTGGGTAGCCTATCTGTGGCAGGGCCTTTCTCGACCCAGCGCTTTCCCCTTTTCAGGACCTCAAAGGGAAGGTGGGGCTCAGCATTGAAGGCTGAGGTTAGAGGTTTCTCAGAAACATCCGCTTCACAAAACAGCGATTCTTTGCAGTTGAATGACTTTGAGCCTTTTGATTTCATTTTCCTCAAATATCTATCAGTGCTTTGTAACTTGTGAGCAAACAAACGGAAACGGAAAGTCATTTTTAAATTAATTTTATATTTTGGTTCAGGATTGGAAAACAGTCCCTGTTCACACACCAGCCTGTGGCACCGAAACCGTGGCTGCTCTTCCAGCACAGATCCACGTAGGTCAGTTAACAGGGATTCAAGGTGACAGAGAGGGAAAAGAAAGGTTGCCTTCTGTTTGCAGGTAATCCTCAACGTCTGCCCCCCCCCCCGCCCTCTCAGAACCTCAGGTACTTCTTCTCCTTCATTATTTTAGTTTCCATGTGTGTCATGGTTTTAGAATATTTTAGAAAAACTGACGTCCTACATTCTCATCAACAGTCATGGAGCATAGCACTGACTATTGGCTAATATTTCATTGCGGTGTCTTGAGCTGCCCGATCACTTCATTCTAAATTTGGGTTTAAAAAAAGGGCATTTAGCTGCAATGCCTCTAGAAAGCCCTGAAGTAAGGTCAGATAGGCGTATAACTTTGGCATTGCCTTAAAGTGAATTTTAGAGTTGTTATTCCTTTGTGTACAATGTATAGATATTGATCCTTCCTTTCAAGAAATCTTGAATAAATAAAATACATATCAAGTTTGATTTCCTACCTCAATGTCCCCAGCAGAAACAAGGTGCCAGTACCATAGCCTCGGTAGAAACCTGGATGAACTCTGCTTTCACTGCTGACAGTTATTTCTCTACTTGCACACAGCATCTTTCTCTTGTTGAGTACCAAAGGTGAGTACCAAGGCACCTGAGGATGATGCTCAGGTTCAGCAGACATTCTCCCAGTGCTTACAGGGGATTTAGGGAATCGGTGAGGTGGGGGACTATCATAACTCTCAGGGCTATAGTCACTGATGAACTGTGCTTGCTCAAGAAGTAACCCCCACCCACGATCACATGACAATCCTAATTAAAAGCACTCTCTCTCTCTCTCTCTCTCTCTCTCTCTCTCTCTCTCTCACACACACACACACACACAAACATACACAACATGAAAATGTGAGGGTGACTTGGGTAAGAGGTGGTTGGGAGGAATAAGAGAAGAATGGAGGTGAATGTGATCAAAGTTCACTATGTATACATATGAAATTGTGAAATAATAAAAGGTTGAACACCAAAAGAGGGAGAAAAATAGAAATATTTTGTGAAATGATTTGTACTTAATATGAAATTGAATTCCTAATATCTAGGTTTAAATCCAAAACATTAGTTTTTAAGCATATACCTAGCACAAAATATTAAAATGACAGTATATAAACTTTCAAAAGTAATTTTCCCTTTTTTATGAACTTTACTATAATAAACCTAACAAACAAAACACACACACAAAATTTAACCTTAAATATATACATTTCTGTGTACTATACAATTAGAGTGCCATTTGGAGCCAAAGCTGTGCAGTTTCACATTGGACTTCATACTTTTAAAATGGAGCATAATTTATGCATTTATGGATTGAATGTGGGTGACAGACTCGAGCGATGAAGGAGGATATAAAATTAATTGTTTTTCTAGTTCTAATACATTGGTGATGGGTAATCTGTTTTATCTATGTTACCTGGTTTTCCTTTGGCGAGGCTGCTAGACTCTTCCTGTGGAATGTGTCAAGAATACTATATTCAATTATGAGTACACACATAGAAAATACATATGTCTGTGTCAAGTACAGTAAAGTACGTACATGATTTTGAATACCTTTGTTTACTCAATAATATATTCTGAAAAATTTTTCCTTTAAGACCTAGGGGGCTAATGCATTCTTTTAAGAAACTTAAGAATTGCAATTTTCCTAAACTCTTTACTATTATAAAGTATATAGGAAGATATTTTGTATACTATAGGTAAAGGATAAACATCTAGAAATAGGATTGCTGTGTAAAGACATTGAGAGATTGTTTTCTGAAAACTTGGCCCAGACAACTTACAATGCATGTGGTAACTGTTTCCTTGACGTGCCCTATGATACACAAGTAAAGAATGTGACATTATTAATGGCAAACACTTACATGCTACTTAGAGTCTGCCAGGCAGTGGTACTTTACATATATTATCTCCAATAAGACTTAGAGCAACCTTGTGAGGGAGATACTTTCATCATCGCTAACTTATAGTGAGATAAAACATTGACCTCCCTCCCCTTTGAGGTCATCCTGCTGATAAATAGCAGCTGATATCTGAGCCCACGGACTTCTGGCTCCAAGAATTAGCTCTTGTAACCATGACCCTAAATTGCTCTAAGCACAAAGATTTGCCTTAAATGTTCTACAGTTGAAGCTGTAAAGGATTTTTCAAGAAATAACTGTTCAAATGTTGAACGAGGATGAGGGAATCAGACTCTGTTACTGAAATCTTCTTTTTCTTTGTAGTGTCTGAGCCCCCTTCATCATTCACAGATTTTAGCTCACTAGCACACTGTCTGAGTTCATTCTGATCGTAATGAAGATGGCTCTCAATGTCCATGTAAGCCAACACTCCATTGCCCTCCCCTCTTAGTTCCTCACCTGCTCATTCCTCAATGCTTCTGATCAAATCCAACCTCAGCTGTCTTTTTCTGGAGTCATAACTGGGGTTTACATTTGTCATCAGTACTTGTGTCTCCTTTGTTCTGTAAGTTTCAAGATTCTATCCATAGTCTAGTAACTCTCATTTTTCTCTCTTCTCTAATGCTTCAACTCAACTACTTTGTTGAACTTTACTCTACTGACCTCAGTATGAATTTTCTTTGCATCCTTAGGCTAGTTTTCTGGAAGTTTATTTAGGTTTAACCATTTGTTGCTGCCATTTTTCTTACTTACATCACTTCCTTCAACAAACACTCTGCTAGCTTGTACTCTCAATATACTCTCAAAACATCAGACAAGCTTATTAAAACGCAAATGAAATTAGGTCGATTGCCATTTTAAATCCCTCTGATGTCTTCCATTTCATTTGGGATAAAGGCAAGCCATTTTAAGTGATGTACAAAGAACTGAACAGCTTCTCTGGTTTTATTTTATACTTTCTGCTTTGCTTTCTCATAGGACTTACTGCCACGTAGGCGCCCTTCTGGTTCAGTCAGCGCCCTAGACATGCTTTTACCCTAAGGGTTCTTCTTTATTGTGTGTGACATTGGGAATTGATCTAAGGGCCTTGAAAATGCAGCTCAGGAGCTGTACCATTTTGTCACAACCTCAGCCACCACACTCTGAGGTCTTTGTATTTGCATTGTGCTCTTGCAGATGACAGATTTCTTCAAAGGAAAAGCCCTCCCTGACTGATACAATCCTAAGTAAAACAGAGCTGCTAGTAAAATTTTCATTCTAAAATATGTACAAAAATTTACTATGTTGCTATTTTTGGTAGTAAGTTCCATATAATGTTATTTATTTCCTTTAACAAAGCAAACATTTAATCAAACTTAAAATACTTATTGTTAACCTAGAGTTAATTGGGAGTCTCTTGCTCTTGTTTTAGTACTGTTTTGATATGTAAAGTCATGATGCTTAAAGATTGGAGGTGTACTTAGATGCTTAACATAGAAATGTGGACACATTTGTCAGAGCAGTAGGCTATATAAACACTCAATTTTGCTAAAAACGTATATTTTATATTTTATGTAGTGATATGCATATTTGCAATTGCAAAGAAACTGGAAATAATGTTTATGAGTTCAAACTTGTACAGGGCGAATTTATAGAAAAGTTGTCTTCAAAACATAACCCTCTGTCATGTCTCTAAAAAAAAACAAAGTATGAGGAGAATATAGCAACATCTGAAATGCTGTCATAGAAAACTGCCAAACTTGATGAGAAACAGCTATGAAGTATACACAGGAAGAAGCTATGGAGCAATGTGTGCAGTGTGATTCCTACAATTTTCATAAAGTAATTGATGAAAAGGAATTATTGTTGGTACATCATAAAAATAAAAATAGTACCACAGTGAGAAGTCAATGGACAGAGAGGAGGAGGGTAGCCATGTCATTTTCATTTATGCTTCTTACAGTTTTATTTTCAAAATGCAACCTTTTCGTTTTTATACTTAAATTTTAATTTTCAATGAAATACCAAACTGAGTCATCTAGAAGTACCTGGTAGTTGTCACTTCATAAATACCATTGCCTCTTTTATACCCTATTGTCCGTTTAGTGCTGTGCTCAGGTGGAAATAAGAAAGTACCAAAAGTAATCAAATCAAAGAAAATGTGACAGGGAAGACCTACTCTTAGCTCCGAAGAAACCCCATTGTGGATTCCCTGTCCTGTGACACTTCTGCCACCCCAGCAGGTGCTCAGAGGATTCAAATTTCTTCTGTGGAGATACTTTAAAAAGTTCTGTGCCATTTGTAATAAAGAATCAAACCAAACTAGAAGTCTACCAATAGATGAATGGATGAAGAAAATGTAGCAATACAACAAAATGGAATTTTATTCTAGTATAAAAAAAATGTAATTGAAAGACCCGGATAAATCCAGACCCCTCTAGCAGAAAGAATAGAGCCAAACAATCTAGGTTAGCCGGTTCAGTGACTCTGTTCAAGGAATTAGCTGACCATAAAGTTAGATTATAATCATGAAAATAATCTTGAGAAATGGGGAGTTACCCCCTTGTGATTATTACTGATATTTTTGGAATTTTCCAATGATCACTGGTATTTTCAGAATTTTCCAATGATGCCCTCCCTACCCCCTTTGGGTTGTGGTTTTGCTTCTTCCCTTAAATACCCCCTTCTCCCAGCTACTCTGGATCGAACTCTGCTACCCCTCCGTGGGATATGAGTCTCGGGCCCAGCGCTGGTTCCTGTCAATAAACCTCGTGTGATTGCAGAAAGGACGGTCTCTTGTGAGTTCCTGGAGGGTCGTGTTATCCCGAGACTTGAGTGAAAGTCTCTCCACTCTGGGGGTCTTTCATAATCATTACATTTGT
This sequence comes from Ondatra zibethicus, assembly GCA_004026605.1. Lineage (NCBI taxonomy): Eukaryota > Metazoa > Chordata > Mammalia > Rodentia > Cricetidae > Ondatra > Ondatra zibethicus. Next base: position 2,591 of record PVIU01005469.1, on the reverse strand, counting down.
AGGAAGATGGATTAAGTTGAAAGTGATAGTTATGTAAAATAAGATAGACTCAAAGAGAGAGAGAGAGAACTCTTGAATGTTTTCTGCCAGATATAGATTGTAATTTTTATTTATCTTTATTGTTTTGTATGTGTGCATGATTGTGTGTGTGTGTAGGTAACCATGAAAGGGGGAATAAGGTTCTCAAGAGAAAAAGGAAGAGAATAATAGGCTATATGTAACATAAAATAAGAAAGTTTCAGGGAGAGGACAACAGTACGCAGGAGGGAAGGGGTGAAGCAAGATCAAGAAAAACAAAGCATATATGAAAATGTTCAGTTAAACCTCTACTTTACATGTTAATTTAAAAATAATTTTAAAATGCTATGGAGGAATAAAATAAACAGGGAAAAACAAAGAAAAGAGTAAAATATGTATAATTCAGGCCAGCATTCATGAAGTAAATGAGGGGCAGTATAAGAATTGAAAGAACAAAGCGAGTTTTCAGTAGCCATTAGACAAAGAAGATAAATGATCTCTGGTCTGATTCTTTAATGCTTTTATGGTTACTTCTTCAGAGGGGTCCTCTGGTGAAGAAAGCTGGAAATGGGACAGAAGCTAATTGGGTAGGGCAGGAACCTCAAAGCAACACTGAGACATTCTGAGAATGCCCTTGCTGGAGGCCAGAAATTCCAGAGAAGAGTCACTTCTGACTTTCCTTAGATTGTAAATGAGCACCTCTGCCTAGAGCTATACTTCACCATATTATTGAGAGGAGGTGACTGGCTACTGGCTGAGTCAACTGACTTACCTGTCCCTCTGCCTCTCCTACCTCAGCCCAATTCCTGCTGTAAATCCTTCCCTGAAGCCCCAGCTTGACAAGGCCTCATTTTTTGGACCCCCTCCTGCTGAGCAAGAGTTCTGTTGCTCCCTCCAAGGGCCAACCTAGCAATTTAAAAAACTTTCTATCTAAAACTGAGAAAGAAGGATAATAAAGCAAAATTTGGTGTTGGAATTAATCGAAATTATAGGAAAGAAATGTATCGAATAATCCAAGCAACATAAACCAGGAAGCTTAAATAAAGCCACAAATAAATAGGTGATATAAAAATGTTCTAAGTAGTGAAGAGCACTTTTAGTCCCCAGCACCCACAACACACAGCACCTAGTCCTCCAACACGCAAGGAAGTAGTAATGTTGTTGCTGATTGTGACTTCCCTGTGGACTCCAACAGACACATGACATATACATACACATCAGTAAAAAGAAAATAAGGTTTAAAACAATGTTTTTGAAGGCAGACTGAAACTAGTATGAAGATTAATAGGAATTAGTAAAACTAGAGAAACTTAGCCTGTAAACCAGCATAGAAAACTAAAGCCAGAATATTTCAGTGTAAGGTCAAAAAAAAATCATAGACAGGGAAAATGAATCTAAAATATTTTAGACAAGACTAAACAAACACTCTTATATCTAACTAGATGATATTTAAAGCAAAAATGGTTTTCAGAATAGCAGACGCTACACACACACACACACACACACACACACACACACACACACACATGCATTTAGATGGGTAGATATATAGATAGACACACACACATAGATATGGGATAACATCTGTCAAAACAAGAGCTGAAGAATGAGAAGCAGTCTTCTAAAAGTTTTTCAATTTAATTAGACATAGACAGTAGTAACTGAAAATCTATTATCAAAGTTGAACACACTTTTTAAACTTATTCTTTAAAAAACTGATAAGCAAAATAAATGTTCAGTATATGAGAATAATTTAAAAGGATCTCTGATAAAAGAAAAAATGAGGATAAGAAATAAAACTACCAACACATGGCTTGTTTTCGTTAAGAGGAGAGGATAATTTTATGGGACACAATATACTCTTTTATCCTTCACTCCAGTCATCAGGGGATAAAGCATAGTCCTCTCTCTCTTTCTCTTCAGCATCGGTGCAACCTTCTAGGATGAGGCTAATAAAAGGGAGTAGAGTATAAGGTCTTAATTGACAAGGGACAGGGTATAAATCCAGCTTGTTGAGACTCTCTCAATCGTCCTTCACCCCATATGAAGTACCAGAAGCCTGAGCATCTGGTTTTGCTCAAGCAGTATTTCCAAACAAAATAGAGGTGCCTTTACCCTGAAGTGCACAGCCAATAGATGGGGTAGCTTGGATTAGAAACTGCATGACTTATTACTTAACAACCACTCTATCAGGTGCAGATGGAACAGCAATAAGTCAGTACAGAAGCCATCTCCTGTTCTTTCTACAATGCCACATTTTCCTCAAGTCAATGACAGCATTTTGGATCTCCATCAAAAGCTGTTTCTACAGTCTCAGCCTGTCCCACAACCTGTGATGCTCCAGGGTATAGGGGTTCCTTCATTAATTATTGCTTCCTTTATTTGTGTGTGGTTCCCCCTTACAATTCATCTTTAAAAGTAGTTCTTTTTGTAACATTGGCACAATAAGTCTTTTACAGATTGTAATGTTTGTTGCCATAATTTTTAAAAATGGTCTGTCTTATCCATCTATGATCAAATAAATAAGATATCCTTGTTTTTTTCTTAAATAAAATGTCATGAGTTAAAAAAAA